>JAEAOA010000720.1:2217500-2247500 GCA_016746295.1 Potamilus streckersoni
ATTTACAGGAATTATGTTTCCTGACCTAATATCTCCCAAACTTAGATGTACCATAACTTTATGAATTGATTTCAACCAAAGTTGTCATGCAAATTTATATCAATAAGTTTTGACAAGAGTTTTTGTATGATTATCAGCATGCGGCATCATTTACAGGAGTTATGTCCCCTGATTGTATCTGGCTTTAGTGAGTGCAGTATTATTTTACCAGGGATTGTTTAATGTCAGCTAAATTTGGTATTCAGCTTTGTTTTCATGAAACTTTGAATGAGTTAGATATCAAGTGGTCAGCAAAATAATCTTGAAGAGTTATGACTTTTGATTTACCATTTACATAACTTTGATTAGCATTACTTTACCAAGAATTGTTCTTCAATAACTTCATTGATGAGAGTTATGGCCCTTGATTGTATATCCTCCTGTCTTGGTTTTCTGCAGTCTTACATTAACAAGAATTGTTATTCAATCAAAACTGTAGGAAGCAATTTAAAACTGATATATATTTGAATGAGTTTGATTTTTGTTGTTGCACAATTTCATTGATCAGAGTTATGGCCCTTGATTATATCCTCTTAACTTGGTTTTCTGTAGAATTCAGTTCCAAGTATTGTTAGATTTCATCCATATTTAGTATGCAGCCATATATGGATGAGACATTGAATTGGTTTGGTTCTACAACCTTGTTTAGAATAGTTCTTGCATTAGATTAACAATCTTTATAATCCTCATAAAATGGGTTTCTGTGGCATAACTTTGCTGTGGAATGTTGGATTTCGACCAGATTTATTATACATTTTTATATTAATGAATCCTTGAATGAATTGGGTTCCCACCATTTCAGAAGAGTCATGGCCTCCAAAAGCCTGTTCTCATAGCTTTAGATTCACAATTCAAGTCTTTCAGTCTAAAGGTGTGGTTAGTCAGATTACTTTGACTGACTGCTATTGCATGCTTATTTAGTCCTTAAAATTATTCATATTTTTATGTGGTTTTTAGTGAATATTTTCTTTCAAGTAAAGAATGTTGGTTGCTTTAAATTTGAATGCAGAATGATTGTTTTATATGTGGTGTTCAGGTTGGTGTCTTACTTCAGTACCACAGTCTTCATGCATCTGAACGTATAACTGACGCACTAAATGTCATTAAAAATGGTTAAAAATGGAATGAATTAGTGAACTAATACTTATTCCTTGAAGTCAAGTGAAAAATATTACAGTAAGCCATTTGTGATGCAGCCATTTCTGATAGATTTTTTCACCTCATCATTATAATACTGTCTCTGTGTAGTAAGACCACCTTATAATAAGTATATAGTGTGTATAACTTTGGTACTGAATAACGAAATGGGATACATGACCCTGCCCAACTTGTTACTGGAATTGTTGTTATAATGAGGGTGTTATAGCAGAAACTGTGTTATGATAAATGGCCTTAGATCAGGGACTGTATTATAATGATTGGCCTTATAACAGGAGCTTTTATAATGAAGGGCCTTATAGCAGGAACTGTTATAATGAATGGTCTCATAACAGAAGCTGCATTATAATGAAGGGCCTTATAAAAGAAACTGTGTTATAATGAAGGGCCTTAGAATAGGAACTGTGTTATAATGAATAACCTTTTAACAGGAATAGTTTTGTAATAATTGGCCTTATAACAGGAACTGTTATAATCAATAGCATTATAGCAGGAACTATGCTCTAATGAATGGTCTTACAACAGAAACTGTGTTATAATGAATGACTATATATAAGAAATAGTGTTATAATGAATGGCCTTATAACAGAAACTGTGTTAAAATGAATGGCCCCATAAGAGGAACCATGTTATAACAGGAACTGCATTATGATTAGGGCTTTATAGTGAGGGAATGCTGTATATTTTAATCATGCTTTCCTTTTTCAGTATCAACAGCAGGTGACAGTGTTCATTGTGGGCTTCCAAAATATCTCTAGTCAGAAGATGCAGCTTCTTCAGCAAGTCAATCAGGTGAGTTCATGCATTCTGTTTGGTTTTGAAAATTTTCTGGATTGATTTCAATTTCTGGATTCACTTGTCTGGATTGCTGATGTTCTGGATTCTGTTTTTTTTTAAAAGCTCTTGAATACTGGGTTAATATGTCAGAACTGGTCTGGAAATATGCCCATCACTTCCAAAAATCACTGCTATCTTGTGCTTCAATTCTGAATAATCCAACTTGATACTCTCTACACTTGCTGAGTTTCAAGTCAGCTTGGATTTTTGTGTTCCTTCTAACAAACATAATGGGATGAGTTTGAAACAGAATTTAAAAAAAAATTCGGAGATGAATTATGTTTTATGTTTTTATCTTTGTCATCTTGGCAACATTTTAAGCCATTTTTTTTACCATAGCATAGATTTTCTCCATGTTCCGGTGTAAGAAAAACCCATCTTAGAAACTGTGTTATAATGAATGGCCTTAGATCAGGGACTGTATTATAATGATTGGCCTTATAACAGGAGCTGTTATAATGAAGCGCCTTATAGCAGGAACTGTTATAATGAATGGTCTCATAACAGAAGCTGCATTATAATGAAGGGCCTTATAAAAGAAACTGTGTTATAATGAAGGGCCTTGGAACAGGAACTGTGTTATAATGAATAACCTTTTAACAGGAATAGTTTTGTAATGATTGGCCTTATAACAAGAACTGTTATAATCAATATGATTATAGCAGGAACTATGCTCTAACGATTGATATGTAGAACAAGGTCCCTAGCATTAATTCAGAATAAATTTGTAATTAAAATCGTTAATATTGACATTAACAACATATCATATTGATATTAACAACAAGATATTAACAAAAGCAGATATGGCCATATACTGTAACAGTTGAACTGGAATTTTACATAGAAAATGGGATCGTAAGAATGTCTAAGCAGCCTGGCAGGTGATGATCTTTTTTAAGAACATAGGAAGATTTTGATGATCTTTATGCTCTGCTGGGTCTGTTAATACCATAAAACAAAAACTGTTTTTGGACTTTGTATTTCGAAATTGAAAGCCACCATGTTCCCTGTTGAGCAGCAACTAAATTTAACTTGAACAGACTGAAATGAGACTATCCACTGTCTCCCTTGAAGGTATTTTGCATTTTACCAAAAACAGTAGTTTTCAACCATTAGATCAAACCAAACAAATATGTGTGTTTCTTATTGCACTGTTTTTAAACTTAGGGTTGGTAATTAGTGTATGTAATGAACTAGGTACTTTATTTACTGGGCTCAACCAGCTCTGAATTATATGCTAAATCAGTTGGTAGAATTTAGCATTAAAAAAAATTAGTTTTTAAAACAATCCCTTGGGAAAAACATGTTAGGATCGGCAGTGGAAAAGAGGGATGGTTGGAAAATTGGAAAGTATTTTTTTAGGCCTATTAGTCCAGTTTCACAGAATGCACTGAAAAGAGGTAAACTGTTTTATCTGCAATGAGGGAATTGCACTAATTAACTGCTCCATGAAGTTTGTCTTCAGCGCAGTTTTTGTTGTACAAAAAAAGAAATATATCTACATTGTTAGGATAAAGGTGACTTTATCATTGTGTCACATGTTCCCAGATGTACTACAGATTATTTCAGTAGCAACAGATGTGCTAATTGGATAGAAACTTTATTACCAAAAGAATTAGGCCATTTTAGGGTATACGAAGGAGTTAGGTTTCCAAATTTATAAAATTTGTATATTTATAGATATGCATCATCATAGTTGCTGATGGATAACTCATCACTCATGAAACTCCACTGGTAAAATTGGTGGTTGGTCTTTGCCTTCATCTTTACAATTACATACCCATATTTTACATCAGATTGGTGACACGCTTGTGCCACATATTTTTTGGATATGAAATTGGTTATATTCAAGGAATAATGATGTTTTGTAAATATTGGTTCTGAGAATAATTTGTTTTATTGGTTTGTCAGTAAAAGTTATGAAAGAAATAAACAGTTTCAGCTTGAGTTGTAAAAATTTTAACTTGGAAGTTACCTGTCAGGCAGGAAAAAATGAAGATAAATCCAAGTTAAAGAACATCTGTAATAACTGATACAGTGTAAGCTCATGTTTAAAGTAAAATAATTACAGAAACCTATTGGAAAAATAACTCCAGTTCTTTGCCTTTGATTACTTGAAAGTTTTTATATAAAAATAAAAAGTGAGTTCATAATCAGCATTGTGCATTGTCAAAAATGTTGCCAGCTTATTATTTTTGGAAGCCTTCTTCACATGACTGTGTAGAACTCACTAACTTTCTCATTAGCTGTTAAGATGCTGGCAGAATAATACAGGATTGCTTATAAAAAAAGAATACAATAAATAATAGTATGTCTCAGATATGTCTCTGTTTTCTTACTTTTTAATTCTTGTTTGAGTAGATGTGCTTTTACAATCAGTTTTAATTATTTCCATTTAACTGCATTGTAATATGGGTTCAAATCTTCAGTAAATGTTTTAGATTGGAGCTACCAATAGAGGTCTTATGTAGAGGTCATATGTTTTCAACAATAATTTCTCATATTCATCTATCATATTATCTTACCACATAAAATCTTCTTTTAAAATATACTATACCTCAAATGCGAGCAGCTGCTTTCACCTAGATGGGCAGTTACACCTATCTGCCACAATTGTGATGAATCGTGCCTTTCAGACTGCATGAGGCTCGTGCACAATAGATGTGCTGTGAATATGATGAAACTGGTCAAATTAAATAATATTAAAAAGCTCAATTCAGCCTTATGAGAGCTTGAGTTGTGGATCATTTGCTATAATTAAACATCACTAGATGACTTTTTGCATTAAATCAGTGAGACATTTCATTGATCATCTTGTTTTGGCACTAATCCGACGATTCGGTTGTTACATGTAGTTCTAATGCATACAGTGTAGTGTCATTATCGTAACACATGACTGCTACTGCTATGTCAGTGATAAAGATAAACAAAGTTTGATCAATATTTACTTAAAGTTATCTATCACATTTGTCAGAAACATACCATAAGAGAATGATACTATTTTAATTTAAATTCTGTCCCCACAATTCCTTAAGAACGACGACTATGAAAATATATCATCTCTGGATCGGACTGCTCTGATGGCTTAGTGGTTAGAGCATTCACCTCGGATTCAATTCTTGGCCAAGTCATACCAAAGACTTATAAAGATGGTACTAACAACTGCTTCTAAAAGCACTCAGCATTAAGAGGTTAGTGTTAGGACTGGTTAGCCTGGTGTCAGGATAATGTGACTGAGAGGATAATCATGCTACATGTCTGGTGAATGTTGCTTCAGTGATAGACATCACTATAAACTGCCATACTGCAGACAACATAGCAGTATGACTGAAATCTTTTTAAAGCTACATTGAAAGTCTGAAACAACATACACTTATCTTTTGATCTCCATTCAAGACTTTTATGGTATAGTTTATTATAGATACAAATACATCATCTTTTTATCTCCATTCAGACTAACGGTTTATTATAGTGAAAAATTTATCAGTTATTAATTAAGCATTCAGGTCATCTTATTGCAGTTTATTATAGTAAAAATAATTATTTTATTAGTAACTGATCTCCATTTGGACATGTCATTGCAATGTTTAAAGTCACCAATGCATCATCTTTTGAGCGGCATTCAAAACATATTTATCAAGATAATTTTTGGCAAAATTAATGTGATTTCTTGTTTGCATCATTGGAAATGTCTTTGGGGTATGATTTTAACAGTGTACATACTGCAGCTTCACTGAAAGGTGTTTGATTCAGCTAAATGTTGGGGTTTGGCCACATTTAAAGTTTGGCTAAATTTTATGAAAGGAATGACCGTCTACTAATACCGGTAAGTATGAATTATTCCTAGTGAGTTAGGAACCAAAGGTCAGAGGAAATTTTAAATTTTTAAAATCTGTCCAGTTTTCTTTTTCTAAATAATTTCAGTTTTTCATTGAGAACTCCAAACCAGAAACAGATGAAGTTTTTCCACCCACCCCAGACATTGACATGGAAGATGTAACAAAAAAGATTGAGGAGTCTCTAATCACTGCCGAAAGTCTTGCCAAGCGTCTTGGAGAACTGAATCAAGAAATTATCAACTATCTAGTCAATTATGCCAACACAAAAGCCAGCAATAAGTAAGTACCTATCTATACAGTATCAATATATTGGACATACTGTAAAATCATAAATATTTTGGGGGATTTAAATTTGTCCACGTCAGTAATGAATATCTGAGGCAATAAATATATGTTTTTTCTGATCAACTGACCATCCATTTTTTTTTGTTACCAACCCTAGCAATGTTTGCTTTCATGGTTGAAAAAAAAAATTCCAAAATTTATATATACATCTAACTGAACAAATTTTGGCAAGTGCTTGATGTGATTAGTACATTATATTGAATTTAATCATTATAATATAAATGTATTGTTAAAATAAAAAAAATTAAATAGTACCAAACTACCCTAATTATAAGACCAGTGTCATAGGAAACCCATTCTTTTGACATATTAAATTCACCACAAGAATATTGTTTTTGTAGTGTGTTTTACAGCAATGTATTTGACCCACAACAGTTTGTGCCCATGAAATTGTCCATCTAATCCCAGACTATGAAATGTTATTCAAAAACATATTTAAGATTTTGTAGTATTTATTTAATTATATTTAAAATTGAATGCTGGTACAACAGTTACTTAGTTTTAACATTTTTATTCAGGTTTTCTGTCAGGAAACCATATTGGATGCAATAGTTAAATAACAAGAGAATATGATGAACCATTAAATTTGAGACAAAGTGGTTGTTGTTATTGTTCTGGGGCTTAACACCATTTTTCAGCACATGATAGTCTATACATGGTTGTCAGTATTAATGGTGGAGGAAGAAACCATGAAATCCGTGGAAAGAACCACTGACCCATGAAAAGCTACTGGCAAGCTTTCTCACATATCCACATTTACCAAATCTTAGACTCAAACTCATGCAGACAGAGGTGAGATGGCATTGATCCATAATGGAGAGTGCTTTAGACCACTAGGCCACTTGGGGCCCCAGACAACGTGGTAATTTACTGGTTATTCCAATTGTTGCATCAGATTGAAAGTGGGGGAAAGTTGCAGTAATGAATTTAATGATTATGACATGGATGTATTAAATTTTTTTTAAGAATTGTCACTTTGATAACTTCAAAAGACACATATTAACATATTCACATAGGAAGTGTACTGGACTGCTGACAGCATAGATAATAACATAATGTGCCAGCATTGCAAAGTCAGCTGATTTTATAGACTGATCTGGTGGTGCATTATGGGATTGCTTATTTGGATCTGATCATGATGACCATTAGATTTACTTTATTCATATATGAACACAGGATGATTTTCATCCAGAATATATGTATTAACACCATTCTACTTGAATAGCGGTGACGAAACTACAGTTAACTTATATGGTATAAAAGAAATTCTGATATGTTATGTACATTGTTTTTTAAGAATGTCTTTTATTGTATTTTTTAAATATTTTCTTTAAAGGTCACCGGCCAAACTCCAACATTTTTCTGTTTACATCAGACTTGTGTTACATTCAATAAAAGTGGTTATATTCACACAAAAAGAACAAAAAAAATTATCAAGTTTAAATAATTTAATTACTCAAAAAGTACATATACAACACAGTTACTACCCCTTAGCTATGATTTCCCGCCTAAAGAGGATGCCAGCCGGAAATGATGTACATTTATCCCCAAAAGATGTAGTACATGCTTCTTGCTGTAGAACAATAAAACATTATAAACCATGGATAGGGGACATTTAGATGAAACTGCTGAAAACGAATTTACTGTACAGCCTTATGTGTGCTCGATGCACTAGATTGTATCACTTTCAAAACTGTTTCATTGTTTCAATTTATTTTGAAAATTCGCATTAATACAGGTAAAAAGGAATCAACGTTGGCTTCTCTATGTATACCAACTTTATTTTTTAAAAGAAAGAAAATTGCACACTTAAAAGAATCCAAAGAAACCAAACTTGACTTCCTTATGAGGGCTGACTTCATAAGAAAAATTGTCACTCTTAAAAGATACCAAAGTCAGTTTTCAAGGTTGTTTGCTTTGTAATAAAATAACCTTTATATTTGATATCCTGTCGGAAAGTTTAAGTAAAGAGTTTACTGCTTGCTTCAATTTGTGTTTATCCATCACCCAGGCTTCTATTTGTTTCCCAGATGTGATTATAATTTATAGTTTGCAAGGCAAATAGAATACAAAACAATAACGTGCTTTAATAACACTTTTGTAACCCATGCTAGCGAAAATATTATCATTTGCACTCACAGTGGATGTATTTTAAAATATTGATTTTTGTTTGCGTCATACCATCATATAGTTAACCTGGATACAATACAATCTTAGTCAATTTGCATGTTTTATTCTGGTAAACAGAGTCTTTTGGGAAGAGAAAGAATCCTTTTTCCCATCATCACTCTTTTGGTTACATCAATATGCAACAAAGTGCATCTTATTTGCTGTGCAAAAGCATGACCATAAGATATAACATAAAGACATTTACGTTGATAGATTAAAAACTTCAATGGTTAGGTTGGATAGAAGGGATAAATGTACATCATATCTGTGTTTGGCACGCGGAAACTACCAATTGCTTACGGAGATTGCCGAATAATTTTTTCATCTACAAAAGTGGGTTTTAAGTCTAATTAAGCATTTTTATGGTAGGCAAACATAACAAATGCATTTTGTGTATGACTATAATAATATCACATGTTTGTACAATATAGGTGGCGGATGACCTTTAAATATTACAATAAAGTAATTAAATGGAAACATATGATCTGTAGTTTATATTCATCTTATTTTAATTAGCAGATATTTAACATTACATATAATTTGAACATTTTTATACAGTATTGTCCAGAGGGTTTTGTAGTCTTGTACAGTGTTATGTTTGATGTATTTTAAATTTAACGTTCTTGTCCAAATTAATTGCTAAGATTGTTACCTACGCATGACAAGAAAGTCAGTCACATGACCACAGTTTTTTTTGGTCTCATCTTAAATTCAGCTTACAGTTCTCGCACTTCATAACAGCTATCATCAACTTATGTTAAATTCAGTGTACAGTTCTCCCACTTCATAACAGCTATCATCAACTCATGTTAAATTTAGTGCACAGTTCAACTCATGTTAAATTCAGTGTACAGTTCTCCCACTTCATAACAGCTATCATCAACTCATGTTAAATTTAGTGCACAGTTCAACTCATGTTAAATTCAGTGTACAGTTCTCCCACTTCATAACAGCTATCATCAACTCATGTTAAATTTAGTGCACAGTTCAACTCATGTTAAATTAAGTGTACAGTTCTCCCACTTCATAACAGCTATCATCAACTTATGTTAAATTCAGTTTACAGTCCTCCCACTTTATAACAGCTATCATCAACTCATGTTAAATTCAGTTTACAGTCCTCCCACTTTATAACAGCTATCAACTCTTGTTAAATTTAGTGCACAGTTCAACTCATGTTAAATTCAGTGTACAGTTCTCCCACTTCATAACAGCTATCATCAACTCATGTGAAATTCAGTGTACAGTTCTCCTACTTTTTAACAGCTATCATCAACTCATGTTAAATTCAGTGTATAGTTCTCATACTTTATAACAGCTATTGTCAACTCCAGCTACCATGTCATTATGAGTGAGAACCCTCCACACAATAGACTATCACACAGTCTTCCATACATTGCATTCACCACTAAATTTAAAATACCTGTGTCTATGGTAACTCATGAGTTAAGTGCTACTCTTTTTAATTAAAAAAACACTAACATCTTTTAAATATTTCTAGTTTTACTTTACTTATGCTTGTCATATTCTGCTTGATGCACATGAGCTCGCAGTACACTATGAAATTAAAAGGTCGTGGGTAGAGCTATATGCGCATGCATACTATTATTGTATATTGAAGGAATCTATGATTGTGAACTTTGCTTACTAGTCCCCAGGTATTCTATAATTACTACTACATTATGGCATTTTGATTTATATGTCAGTATAAAATATTTTCCAGCATTTGCAAGAAATTGAAATAAATTTGTTTAAACATAATGAATTTTAAGGTTTAATTGCTATAGAAATAACCTTGTAATGTTTTGCAAACATAATGGTTTTTGTTTTGTTTGTCTAGTCTGTATTTTATATTTGCCTTTGTAAAAGTCTCATTAATAGGTATAAGCTCTCAGGCATTAGATTCTAGTTTTGCGCTATTCGTTGTCAGTTAATTGCATACAGTTTAAATTTAGTTACCTACCATTAGTGGTTACCAAACTGTGTGGTTAGCCAGCAGTTGGGATAAGGAAGAGACCTATCAATCTTTGGCTCACTGACTGGAAGAAGTAAAATGGTTTCCACATAAAACTTTGAGTTCTGTATCATCTACAGTTACTAGTACATTTCAGATAGTTTGTTCTTAGGGTAAGGAATAACTATATTGATTTAGGATCAAAGGTCAAGGTCACTTTGAAAGAAACAAAAATTGTTTCCACCCAATTTAGTTTTTCAGCATCTACATTTACTACACTTTTTGGATCGCTTGCACTTGATAAGGCAGAATCATTATTTTATGGGTCAAAAGGGCAAAGGTCAAGGTCATTCTGACCAACAGAGAAAAATGGTTTCTGTGAAGAAGAAAAAAAAATTCTGTTATTGATGTCGAGGACTATTTTAAGATGGGGCTGGTGTGTAATGTGTCATTTATAGCCCAATTGATTGTTTCTGCTCTTTAATTTACAAAATGTTTGATGGATGGATTTTAAACTTGGTACAAAACTTGATTTAAATTGATAGGCTTAGTTCAATTTTGAACTTTTTCCCTTGACATTTGTAAAGTGTTCTGTATAAGTGCTAAAAGATTCCTTTTCTGTTTTTCTGCTTCTGAAAGTATTAGAATGACTGATAGTAATGAAATGGAAATTAGGAGCTCAGACTTTATTTGACATTTAATTATTTAAAATATATCTTTCGACTTTTCAGCATTTTGGGGTAAAAGTTTTGTCATTGTTTTAGATTTTTCATAAATTAATAATTTAATTTGCATGATTTTTTTCACAGTTCAACATGATGATGTAATTCTCTATTTAAATGCATGTATGACTAATTATACTTTTGACTATTTTCGCTGCAGGATTTTACAGTATGTATTCACTTTACCATTTTCTTTACCTTTTCTAACCTCATTATTGGGGAGGAGTTGATCTATAATCTTTTGATTAAATTTAGGAGTCTTTTAATTGCAATTAAAATCTAATCAGTATATTAGATATATATTACTGTATTTTTAAATATATTTAATAGCTATACTTTAGAAACTGGAATCTTGCAGTAGTATATCTAATCCTTTACATTTATTTTCATGGCCTTTCAGTTTCTATGTAGGTAACTCAGACATGATCAGAAAATTGGCTGCTGAAAGTAAAATGTCTCATCAACAAAATCCTTGTGCTACATGTACTTATAATTATATTTAGGAAGAAACTCCCTTGATTTTGGGTATTTGTAGTTTTGTAGAACATTATTTATTCTGTCTCATTAATATACTCCCTTGGGTTTGGGTCTTTGTAGAATTTTATTTATTCTATCTCATTGATAAACTCCTTTGGGTTTGGGTCTTTGTAGAACATTATTTATTCTATCTCATTAATAAACTCCCTTGGGTCTTTGTAGAACATTATTTATTCTATCTCATTGATAAACTCCCTTGGTTTGGGTCCTTGTAGAACATTATTTATTCTATCTCATTAATATACTCCCTTGGGTTTGGGTCTTTGTAGAATATTATTTATTCTATCTCATTGATAAACTCCCTTGGGTTTGTGTCTTTGTAGAACATTATTTTTTCTATCTCATTAATAAATTCCCTTGTGTTTGGATCCTTGTAATACATTATTTATTATATCTCATTAATAAACTCCCTTGAGTTTGGGTCTTTGTAGAACATTATTTATTCTATCTCATTAATAAACTCCCTTGGGTTTGGGTCTTTGTAGAACATTATTTTTTCTATCTCATTAATAAATTCCCTTGTGTTTGGATCCTTGTAATACATTATTTATTATATCTCATTAATAAACTCCCTTGAGTTTGGGTCTTTGTAGAACATTATTTATTCTATCTCATTAATAAACTCCCTTGGGTATGGGTCTTTGTAGAACATTATTTATTCTATCTCATTAATAAAATCTCTTGGGTTTGGGTCTTTGTAGAACATTATTTATTCTATCTCATTAATAAACTCCCTTGGGTTTGGATCTTTGTAGAACATTATTTATTCTATCTCATTAATAAAATCTCTTGGGTTTGGGTTTTAGTAGAACATTATTTATTCTATCTCATTAATAAACTCCCTTGGGTTTGGGTCCTTGCAGAACATTATTTATTCTTTCTCATTAATATACTCCCTTGGGTTTGGGTCTTTGTAGAATATTATTTATTTTATCTCATTAATAAACTCCCTTGGGTTTGGGTTTTAGTAGAACATTATTTATTTATCTCATTAATAAACTCCCTTGGGTTTGGGTCCTTGTAGAACATTATTTATTCTATCTCTCATTATTCTTTTTGGTCTGTCCTTTTTTACCATCAAAAAGTTTTTGTATCAATAAATATATACAACTCATACTGTATATACTAGCATAAAATAAAAGCCAGGAATAAGGGAGATCAGATTATCCGTGGGACAAGGTTTAAACAAAAACCTGGAATATATTGATACTGTCGATCACCAAATACAGAAGCATATGCCTAACTTGAACCCCCAAGACCCCTAGTACTGAAACCACATGCGAAGATGACCATTATTTTAGATGGAGTAGAAATAACTAAAACTTAAATATTGCTGGACTTGTGGGTCGGCTTATGCACAGATCATGCACTTTTTATTGTTTTACCTGTTCATTTGGTGAGTTGGGGGTCATCTTACATGTGAATGGGTTTATACAAGAATGTATACAGCAATTAATTTTGGTCCTTCAATTTTTGGTGTAGGGAAATTATTTCCTGCAAAAAGATTTGAACAATGCAAGTATTTTTAAAGAACATTGCATAATATTTCTACTTATAAGGAATGATTCATCTGACAAAATAAATAAATTATGAAAAATTGATGACTTTATAGTATTATTTATTTATAATAATCAATATCATTGGTTTATGTGGTAGAGCATTATTATTCAATATTATTGGTTTATGCAATACAGTATTATCAGTTCATATAATACATTATTAATGGTTTATCTAAACATGTCTGTCCCCTGACTGCAGATTTGTATTGTCTAAAGTCAGTTATCTAAATTGGTTTCTTGCAATATTTTTAGTCCTCCACCATTTCTATGGAGAGGAGAGAAGATTTTTATCAAGTCTAATCCCATCATATCTGACACATGGTAGCTCTATTAGATCATTGGAGGGTCAGTTAATACCATCCTAGAGTTATGCCCCCTGTTTGACTAGGAACTTTGTCCTTCAATTACATTATCTTTTTTGTATGGACTTGTTTGTAATTGGTGCCTTGCAAGGCATTTTGGTAAATGAAAAAAATGGATACAGGTTACTTAACTCTATTTGCCAAGCCTATATTAATATTTTAGCTTTATTAATTCTAACAATGAAAAAAATTTTAAGACCTTTTATGTAGCTATTGCATTTTGTGCTAACTGATTTTTAAATGCATGCTTGCATTTTTTGTTAGCTTTGAATTCCTTTCATTGTATTTAAAAATAGCAGCAACTATTGTCAGCAACATTGCAATTTTGTTTCTTTGTTTAATTTGAAAATCATTCCTTTAGTTTTTTTAAGGCCTCATTTTAAAATATGACATTTTTAATTTAAGTAATTTTTTAATTTAAATAATTTATTTATTTAAATTTATTTATTTAAAAAATTTAAATTTGGAATTATCTTTGATGTTTTGTTTGTACATGTCATGTGATGAATATTAAGTATGTGTTTATACTGCAGCATCGCATTATTAGAACTTGTGTGATTTTGTCTTATTTTTTGATAATCTGTGTGCTCAAGCTGATGTGCTTAAATTCATTTTGCAGAACCTTTTATTACTGTATACACTTTTTACAAGATGAGTCCAACTGTAACCTGCACATACCCAGATCTTCTGTTGCAAAATACACCAGCAGATCTGGTCTAGGCAGTTTGTCAGGAGCAATCAATATAACAAACAATATAGACCCAGATCTGTTGCTGCATTATGCTATAGCAGATTAGGATCATGGTCTTTTGCAGTTTGACTTGACTAATAGATGAGTATATACAGTATTCATTTCTTAGACTGGTATTGTATTTTAATATTTTTCTTTATTCTGTGAAAAGCCATACAAATATTTTTTTTTAAAAAAATGAGACATGTGGTAAGTCAATAGAGAATATTTGTTAGTCATATTATTTAAATTTTCAAAAATTGTGTTATTACTTTTACTTATCTACAATAATAAAGCAGTTGTATCCCCTTCTGTGTGTTATTCAATTTCTTTTGTGAAGAGCTCAAAACACATATTTGTCCACATTCAAAATGGGTTCATGTTCATATGTTTCATGGTAACAGAATAATTCTTATGCAAAAGTGAGCACACTACTGGTTTCTAGTGACCTTTATAATTTAGGAGTAAAGATGCAATTGACACAAGAAGTTGAAACAGAAATGTAGATAAATTGAACTATTAGCATTAAATGTATGAAACATACTGTTTATAGCCTACATACACTTAATAAATGGTAATATATAAAAAAATAAATATATTAACACTTTTTCTCAGTTTTTCATCCAATTTTTATTGTCTTGATCAAAAATGACCTATACTTTATTTTGGTTTTTTATAATTCCCATTATATCTTTACTTTTATATCCATGAAATCATTTGTATTGACAGCTTATCATATGACACAGATTGTGAAGTTGAAAAAAATGTTACATTTTTGTAATAACTATTGTTACAGGGGGAAGAAGAGACTGGAGAAAAGTTTACAGCAAGCCAAGGATGACATCACCTCACTGTCAGAGAAGCTTCTGGCCATGCAGACAGGTACAGACTAAAAACAGATGCATTCATAATTTATACATGCATACTTGTACAGGCTTAAAACAGATGCATTCATAATTTATACATGCATACAGGTACAGGCTAAAAACATGCATTCATAATTTAGACATGCATACTGGTACAGGCTTCAAACAGATGCATTCATAATTTATACATGCATACAGGTACAGGCTAAAACATGCATTCATAATTTATTCATGCATACAGTTACAGGATTAAAACAGATGTATTCATAATTTATATACATGCATACAGGTACGGGCTAAAAATAGATGCATTCATAATTTATACATGCATAAAGGTACAGGATTAAAACAGATGCATTCATAATTCAGATATGCATACAGGTACAGACTAAAAACAGATGCATTCATAATTTATACATGCATACAGGTACAGGCTAAAAACTTGCATTCATAATTTAATCATATGCATACAGATACAGGCTAAAAACATGCATTCATAATTTTTACATGCATACAGGTACAGGTTAAAAACAGATGCATTCATAATTAGACATGCTTACAGGTACAGGCTAAAAACAGATGCATTCATAATTAGACATGCTTACAGGTACAGGCTAAAAACAGATGCATTGATAATTTATACATGCATACAGGTACAGACAAAAACAGATGCATTTATAATTTTTACATGCATACAGGTACAGGTTAAAAACAAATGCATTCCAAATTTATACATGCAAACAGGTACAGGCTAATAACAGATGCATTCATAATTTATACATACATACAGGTACAGGATTAAAACAGATGCATTCATAATTTATACATGTATATAGGTACAGGCTAAAACAGATACATTCATAATTTATACATGCATACAGGTACAAGCTAAAACAGATGCATTCATAATTTATACATGCATACAGGTAAGGCTAAAAACACATGCATTCATAATTTATACATGCATGCAGGTACATGACTAAACCAGACACATTTATAATTTATACATACATACAGGTACAGGCTAAAACAGAAGCATTTATTATTTTGTACATGCATTCAGGTACAGGCTAAAACAGATGCATTTATGATTTATAAATGCATATGGGTATATGATTAAAGCAGATGCATTCATAATTTATATATGAACACATGTACAGGCTAAAAACAGATGCATTCATAATTTATACATGCATATGGGAAAAGGCTAAAAACAGATGCATTCATAATTTATACATGCATACGGGTACAGGCTAAAAATAGATGCATTTATAACTATATATGCATACAGGTATAGGCTAAAAACATGCATTCATAATTTATACATCCTAACAGGTACAGGTTAAAAACAGATGCATTCATAATTTTTACATGCATACAGGTACAGGATTAAAACAGATGCATTCATAATTTATACATGCATACAGGTACAGGCTAAAAACAGATACATTAATAATTTATACATGCATGCAGGTACAGGCTAAAAAGAATTGCATTCATAATTTAGACATGCATACAGGTACAGGCTAAAACAGATGCATTCATAATTTATACATGCATATAGGTATAGGCTAAAAATAAATGCATTCATATGTTATACATGCATACAGATACAGGCTAATGACTGATGCATTTATAAATTATACATGCATACAGGTACAGACAAAAATAGATGCATTCATAATTTATACATGCATACAGGTACAGGCTAATAACATATGCATTCATAATTTATATATGCACACAGGTACAAGCTAGAAACATATGCATTCATAATTTAGACATGCATACAGGTACAGGCTGAAAACAGATGCATTTATAATGTATATATTTGTACAGGTATAGGCTAAAAACATGCATTCATAATTTATACATGCATACAGGTACAGGTGAAAAACAGATCCATTCATATTTTATACATGCATACAGGTACAGGCTAAAAAGAGATGCATTCATAATTTATACATGCATGCAGGTACATGACTAAAACAGACATTTATAATTTATACATGCATAGACTAAAAACAGATGAATTCATAATTTTTACATGCATGCAGGTAGAGGCTAAAAAGAGATGCATTCATAATTTTTACATGCATGCAGGTACATGACTAAAACAGAGACATTTATAATTTATACATGCATAGGCTAAAAACAGATGCATTCATAATTTATACATGCATACAGGTACAAGCAATAAAGAATTGCATTCAAAATTTATACATGGATACAGGTACAGGCTAAAAGAGATGTGTTTATTATTTATACATGCATACAGGTGCAGGCTAAAACAGATGCATTTATAATTTGTACATGCATACAGGTACATGAACAAAACATGCATTTATAATTTATACATGCATACAGGTACACAATCAAAACAGATGCTTTTATAATTTATACATACATGCAGGTATAGTCCAAAACAGTTCCATTTATAATTTATACATGCTTACAAGTACACAACCAAAACAGATGCATTTATAATTTATACATGTATATAGGTACATGACTAAAACAGATGCATTTATAATTTGTACATGCATACAGGTACAGACAAAAACATACATTTATATATGCATACAGGTACAGACTAAAACACATGCATTTATAATCTATACATGTATACAGGTACATTCTAAAACAGATACATTTTATAATCTATGCATGCATACAGGTAGATGACTGAAACATGCATTTATAATTTATACATGCATACAGGTACATGACTAAAACAGCTGCATTTATAATTTATACATGCATACAGGTACATGACTAAAACAGCTGCATTTATAATTTATACATGCATACAGTTACATGACTAAAACATACATTTATATATGCATACAGGTACAGACTAAAACACATGCATTTATAATCTATACATGTATACAGGTACATTCTAAAACAGATACATTTTATAATCTATGCATGCATACAGGTAGATGACTGAAACATACATTTATAATTTATACATGCATACAGGTACATGACTAAAACATGCATTTATAATTTATACATGCATACAGGTACATGACTAAAGCAGCTGCATTTATAATTTATACATGCATACAGTTACATGACTAAAAGAGCTGCATTTATAATTTATAAATGCATACAGGTACAAAAACAAAACAGCTGCATTTATAATTTTTGTCTGCAGCATATACAAGAGAAGTTCTTGGAACAGAACATGCCACTGTATATAATCTTTATAGATTTCACCAAAGTCACAGTGTCTTGGGATGGCTTATGGCAAACGATCAGGAAGTTTGGCACAACAGAAAAAGTCATCAATGTCATCAAAGCCCACTACACTTGTTTGCATGCATACATTGCTTGCCTACTACAGGCCAAAGAATTTTCAGTAAGAAATGGTGTTAAAAAGGGTTGTGTATTGGCACCGACCGTCTTCTCGATCTACTTAACTGCAATTCTAGATTTGGATTTTGAGGATACAAATGAAGGTATATACATTCAGATATGTCACAATGCTGATCTGTTCAATGTGTCACACTTGAAGGCAAAGACAAGAACCAGGCAATTGGTAGTGCAAGAAATGCTGTTTGCAGATGACTGTGCCATTGTAGCACACAACACACAGGACATGCAGACATTAGTGGATAAGTTTTCCAAGACTGCAAAACAATTCAGCCTGAAAATAAACATCAGTAAGACAGAATGCATGTACTAACTGGTACAACTCTTCAGCACACCTCTTCCACCAAGCCTCATAACCATCAATGGTGAGGACCTATTCCAGTGCAAAAGCTTTTCCTACCTTGGTAGTACTATCTCAGACACTGCTAGCCTTGAGAGTGAGATAAAATACAGGTTGGGAAAAGCCAGCACTGCTATCAGCAGGATACAGCATATACTCTGTAACAATATTCATGTGTCAGCTCATGTGAAAGGGAAAGTATATCGTGCCATAGTGATGTCATCTCTCCTGCAGAAACCTGGATGATCTGTCATACATAGGCAAAGAGACTTCATGTTTATATAGATGTGCCACCTCCGTCAAACTTGTACAAGGTCAAAAACATAGAAGAAATGAAGCGAACAGTACTTCTGTCTATGATAGACATTCTTATCTAGAAAAACCTAAGATGGCTTGGTCACGTCCATAGGTTTGATGACAAAACTCCCAAGGCAACTTACGTACTCACAACTGGAGAAAGGAAACAGAAATCAAAGAAGACCACGGCTAAGATTCAAGGATATAGCTATGAGAAACATGAAAGCCAGACAAATTGACACCAGGAGATGGAAACCTCTGGCTCAAGATTGAGAAGAATAGAGGAGCTGCATCTCAGCGAGACCAAAGTCATAGGACAGTCATCATTGAACCACCGACGGACTGCAATATCAACAGTTCAACTGACTTTGGCACTCCTTGAGTACCATCACTTGTTAAAGAACAGAAATAGTGGTCAACAGAATTTATAAAATACAATCACTAAGTTGTGCCTCAATTTACTCAGTAAGGGGTAGATCATCAGAGTAAATATAGTGTGAACAAAGTTATTATCCTTTTTGTTTTTGTTTGTTTTAATGCCATTTATCAGCACAAAGTAGGCTATTCATGGCTGCCAATATGATTAGTGGAGGAAGAACCTAGGTATAAATGAAGCAATTAGAATCAAAATTCAATGGTGAAAGTATAGGCTGCCAGCTATAAGTGATATTTTTTAAAATTTGACATCTACGTTGTCTGTCTTTTGTGCAGTAGTGATAATATGGGCTGCCAGCTATATGAGATATTTTAAAAATTCGGTGTCAGCACTGTTGAAACAGATCTCCACAGCATTGATTATTCAGGCAGTAGGACATTGACCCTGACCCCCCCATATCAGCATCAACGTCTTTTATTGTCAAACTACCATCATTTGATGTGCCAGTAGATCTTAGTCTATGCCAGTTTCAAAGGAAAATTGATTCTACCAAATGACTTGAATTTCGCTGTACATAAGAGACCAAGACATGACTCTGTAGATATTTTGAGTAAAGAAGAAGCCTATACACTATGGGGTCATAAGGTCAATAGTTAATATCAGTGTGCCCAAAAAAGTGAAAAATTACTTTTCAACAATTTAAAACTTAAGTTCTCAACCTTACATGTTTACAGAAATTTGTGCATGGCTTATTTTTTATGAAAAAGAAGCCTATTTATTTTTGGACTACAAAGGACAAGGTGACTGTGACTAAAGTTTGTAGATGGCAAAATGGACATCATTTGATTTTGGGGCAAAGGTCAAGGTCATTGTGCCTGAAAGAAGAATCAGGTTTAAGTATTATTGAACTGGCATAAATTAAAATTGGGAGGTAGTATATTTTATGTATCATTTGAAATGCATTTTCTTTTTTGTTTTAGAAACTGATTCAAAAGATGAAAAGTTGCAGCAGCTTTATAAACAGATTGATCTCAAGACAAGTGAAGCAACACGGTACAAAACTGCAGCGGAGGCAGCTAAGGTAATTTTCGCCTGAGATTAGATTTAATTCTTCACCAGAATTGGAAATATTTGATGATATGTCCTTTTATTATGATCCAAATTGAAAATAATTTCCATTATATTTAAATAATGTAACCAATTATATTTATGTAGAAAATGAATGTTCTTCACTATTTTGCTGTAGCTTAAAGATTAAAAAAATTAATCAGTATATTTCTTTTTAGAATTGTCATTATTATGGAATCTATCAATTACTTTAAATGAACTTCCAGTGCCACTCAGCATAAAATTCTTCATTCATAGTCATGTGACATTCCATTGACCAATGGTATCTTTGTTGGTAAAATTTAACATACACAGCCATTTGACATGTCATTAACCTGTTATACCTTAGTTGGCAGAGTGCCAAATTCATAGTCCAAGGATTACAGATTCAATATTTGCTCAAGCCAGCCTGATTCAGAGGCCATTTGGTATGCTTGGAAAAAGGCACATCACTCTCATTTCCTTGGCATATGTCAATTAATGTGTTGAAAATGTCATTAAAACCCAGACAAATTAAAAATCAGTATTTGTATTGTTTACTGAGTTCAGCTCCAGTTCATACAGTATGCAGTTTCCAATTTTTTAAATTTATTTTTGTGTTATGGTAAAGTGGATTAATCACTTTGTTTTTTTTTATAAGAGTTATACAAACCTTTTAATTTAAAGGCCCAAGGAATGAGGACCAGTCTGTGAAGAAAAAACATATATATATATTATATATATATATATATATATATATATATATATATATATATATATATATATATATATATATATATATATATATATATATATATATATATTAGAAAATTTTTACTAATTGAAATTTTATTATTGTAGCATCAAATTGCTGATTATTACATGCAAATTCTGGATTGTTAGTAATTTTTGGCTATCCAACAAACCTGATAAAAACACCCACAGCAGTTCCCAGAAAAACCCCAATCTTCACAGGTATGATATATTGATTATCTTGGACAGGTTTAACTCATGACAATGCCATTTGTTATAGCGTGAAAATGGATGACATAATTTGTTTCCACTATAATCAGAAATACCACACATTGATCGTTCTCTCTATAATGTGATTTGGTATATAAAATACCACGCATTGATCATTCTCTCTATAATGTGATTTCATATATAAAATACCACACATTGATCGTTCTCTCTATAATGTGATTTCATATATAAAATACCACACATTGATCATTCTCTCTATAATGTGATTTCATATATAAAATACCACACATTGATCGTTCTCTCTATAATGTGATTTTGTATATAAAATACCACACATTGATCATTCTCTCTGTAATGTGATTTGGTATATAAAATACCGCACATTGATTGTTCTCTCTATAATGTGATTTGGTATATAAAATACCACACATTGATTGTTCTCTCTATAATGTGATTTCATATATAAAATACCACACATTGATCATTCTCTCTATAATGTGATTTGGTATATAAAATACCACACATTGATTGTTCTCTCTATAATGTGATTTTGTATATAAAATACCACACATTGATCATTCTCTCTGTAATGTGATTTGGTATATAAAATACCACACATTGATTGTTCTCTCTATAATGTGATTTGGTATATAAAATACCACATATTGATTGTTCTCTCTATAATGTGATTTGGTATATAAAATACCACACATTGATTGTTGTCTCTATAATGTGATTTGGTATATAAAATACCACACATTGATTGTTCTCTCTATAATGTGATTTGGTATATAAAATACCACACATTGATCGTTCTCTCTTTAATGTGATTTGGTATATAAAATACCACACATTGATTGTTATCTCTATAATGTGATTTGGTATATAAAATACCACACATTGATTGTTGTCTCTATAATGTGATTTGGTATATAAAATACCACACATTGATTGTTCTCTCTATAATGTGATTTGGTATATAAAATACCACACATTGATTGTTCTCGCTATAATGTGATTTCATATATAAAATACCACACATTGTTCTCTCTATTATGTGATTTGGTATATAAAATACCACACATTGATCATTCTCTCTGTAATGTGATTTGGTATATAAAATACCACACATTGATCGTTCTCTCAATAATGTGATTTGGTATATAAAATATCGCACATTGATTGTTCTCTCTATAATGTGATTTGGTATATAAAATACCACACATTGATCATTCTCTCTGTAATGTGATTTGATATATAACATGGATGGCAGACTTGTGGATACACTTATGGATTCACTTTTATTCATGGATGACCAATTATCATGTAATTTTTGGTAAAGGCCCCACAAAAAAATATGCCAGTTCAGTTGTAGCACAGAGGAACTACATCTAAGGCCCCACAAGAGTGTGTCAGTTCACTAGCAGCACAGAGGAGCCACATCTAAGGCACCACAAAAGTGTGCCAGTTCAGTTGTAGCACAGAGCAACCACATCTAAGGCCCCACAAAAGTGCCAGTTCAGTTGTAGCACAGAGGAGCCACATCTAAGGCACCACAAAAAGTGTGCCAGTTCAGTTGTAGCACAGAGCAACCACATCTAAGGCCCCACATAAGTGCCAGTTCAGTCGTAGCACAGAGGAACCACCTCTAAAGCCCCACAAAAAGTGACAGATCAGCTGAATCATAAAACACACACATTTAAGGCCTCACAAAAGGTGTGCAAAATCAGCTTAAGTACAAAGAAGACCCATCTAAGGTTCCACAAAAACTAGCAAAATTATTTTTTTTTAAAAATTGTGGCCTTTGCCTCAAAGGCATGCAGTGACTCTTGATTTTGTTATTATTTTTACCTTTTTATGGTGTTTTGGACAAAAATATGAAATTACATACTCACACAATTAAAGAAATTTACAACATCAGTTCATTGATTTGTGGAGAGGAAATATTAAGACTTTGGAGATTTAAATTAAAATTCTTGGCCACAAACAAGTAATAAAAGCCCTTTTAAAGAAGGCATCTACATTTTTGCATAATATGCACAGCTAATGATAGTTTCTGTCTTTTAATCAGAAATCGGCACAAGATTCAAATGAACAGATTCATTTACGAGATGAAAAGATCAAGGAATTGCAACAGAAACTAAATGCTGTTGAAGCTGAATTGTCACGTTTAAACTTTGAAAAAGAGCAGAAAAAGAAGGAAGAATCTGACACCTCATCAGCGGTAAATATCACTTCATCTCGTATGAAATAGACTAATGATATCACTTCATCTCGTATGAAATAGACTAATGATATCACTTCATCTCGTATGACATAGACTAATGATATCACTTCATCTCGTATGACATAGACTAATGATATCACTTCATCTCGTATGAAATAGACTAATGATATCACTTCATCTCGTATGACATAGACTAATGATATCACTTCATCTCGTATGAAATAGACTAATGATATCACTTCATCTCGTATGAAATAGACTAATGATATCACTTCATCTCGTATGAAATAGACTAATGATATCACTTCATCTCGTATGAAATAGACTAATGATATCACTTCATCTCGTATGAAATAGACTAATGATATCACTTCATCATATGAGATAGACAATTGAAATCCCTTTAACTTATATGGGACAGACCAACAATATCACTTCATCTTGTATGGGGTAGAATAATGATATCACTTCATCTTATATGAGATAGACTAATGATATGACTTCATCTTATATGAGATAGACTAATGATATCACTTCATCTTATATGGGATAGACTAATGATATCACTTCATCTTATATGAGATAGACTAATGATATGACTTCATCTTATATGAGATAGACTAATGATATCACTTCATCTTATATGGGATAGACTAATGATATCATTTCATCTTATATGATATAGACTAATGATATCACTTTATCTTATATGGGATAGACTAATGATATCACTTCATCTTATATGGGATAGACCATTTATATCACATAATGTTATATGAAATGAACAGTTGATATCACTTCATTTTATATGGAATAGACCATTGATATTACTTTATCTTATATAGGATAGACCATTGATATCCCATGATATTATATGAGATAGACAATTGAAATCCCTTTATCTTATATGGGACAGGCCAATGATATCACTTCATCTTGTATGGAGTAGACTAATGATATCACTTCATCTTATATGGGATAGACCATTCATATCATTTCATCTTATATGGGATAGACCATAGATATCACATCATCTTTTATGGGATAGACTAATGAAATCACTTGACCTTTTTTTGATATCACTTTATCTTATAGACTATTGATATCACCTCATATAGGATAGACTATTCATATCACTTCATCTTATGTGAGATTGATATGACTTGATGTTATGTGAGATTGATATCACTTCAAATTATATATGTTTTCAAGATCACTTGCTGTGCTGAAGGGCAATTGCATCAGATACATAACTTCCAAATCCTGAGTGTGAGATTATCAAGGCCAAGGCCACTGATTATACCACTGTTAAGATGAAGCCAAACACAGGCATTCCATATCCTGAGATTGAGGTTATCAAGTACAAGGCTTTTGACTTTGCTCCTCATAGTTTATATTCCAACGGAAAGTGTATCTATCACATTGCTATTGCTACAGGCCTATCAGGGTATTTTGTTTGTTACTGGTTAGCAGATGATGAGACATAGAGATATGGTATTCCCTCATTGTGACACTGTCCAAAGGAGTTATTGTCTGCCTTATACTGAGACTGCTTTATAATGGAGTACATTGTATGGTATGCCCTCATTATAATGCTGTCAATGGAAGCCATTTACAGCCTTATAGTAAGACTGCCTTATAAATGAGTACATGATACAGTACTTCCTCATTATAGTACAAATCTCTCATTGTAACAGTTTCCATAGAAACCATAGCATATCCTTCCTCATGAAAGGCTGTCTTATCAAAAAGTACATATACATATAATTAAACTTTCACGTAATGAAATTTTATGCATACCTCCATACTTACCTTATAACAGGATCTACATTATAATAAAGTACCTTAAAAAGAGGGAGTACTTTAGACTCACACTGAATGTAGAATATCCCTTTACTTAAAATCTTTGAGTAGATATTGAACAAAAATATGAATGTTAGCAATTCATACCGCTTGGCAATTTGTGACTAGAATTAATTTCTTAATAGAATTGATTTTAAGAAATCTACATTTAAAAATATTATATTGTTTCTATGCTTCAAGGTTTTTTGTAAGAAATAAAAAAACCCATCTCATTCTTTTCTTAGAGTTTAGGGAAGTAAAGATCAGTTTTTTTTTCAATATGCTTCTTGTATATATATATATATATATATATATATATATATATATATATATATATATATATATATATATATATATATATATATATATATATATACATGACCAGGTTTGAACAACAAACACAGAAAGTAAAAATGGCAGTTTGTTTTACATACTAATTTCTAAAAGTGACATTCAAACATTTTGAAAAACTTTTTAATGCTGTAGATAATTAAGTAGGTGTTGATACAATTAGTTGTTACATTAAAAAAAGATGGTAGGGTTATTTTTTATGATTTAGTTGAATCTTGATCTTTGTTAGATTGATGAGGAAGATTCACAGGCAAGTACAGAATATTAAAGAAAAACATATTTATTGTTTTTCAACATTTGTTGGTATTAGTGGAATCTTTATTTCTAATATTTTCCTACTTGAAGCATCATTGTTTGACCTTAAGATGGTGTTGGTATTTGTGGTCTAAGGGAGATAAATGTGGTTTTCAGATGTTGTGCTTTTAATGTGCATACTTCTGGGTGTTTTTCGATTTGAACATAAATTTGATTTTGGTTAACATTGAATTTATTGTGATTTTAATTGATAGACATTTTCTAAGTGTTTGTGTGTGTGTGTGTGTGTGTGCATGCATGTGTGTGTGCGTGTGTGTTTGTGTGCATGTGTACATCCAAACTGTTTTAAAATTCTTCCTTCCTGGATTTGTTTCTCCATTTTTTTTTTATAAACCTAAATGTTTTTGGTAAATGAAAAATTCTGGTTTTATTAAATGCTTCTAACGCTTTAAAAATATTTTGGCGGTGGTGGTGCATCGAATATGTTACTTTATTTAATCTCTGTGCAAGGTTTGTCCTATTATTAAAATCCTTCTCCTTTTCAGTTATCTGTGCCCTGTTTTTATGGCCTTTGAGGTGGCTGTACCCCAATTTTTTTCATACTATTCCTGAAAGTTTTGAAAAGTTGGAGAATGACCTAATTGCTTCAAGTTATATCACAGGGCACATTCTACAAAGTATAAAGCTGCTTGTTATTCATGGCTTAATAATTATGATTGTTTTGTATGCACCTGAATACATACTCGAATTATCTTTCTGCACCAAGGACTTGGTTGAAACCTTGTAGATAACTTGTTTTTGGGAAAAAGCCATATGCCATGGTCAATATTGCAGTCAATATGCCATGGTCAATATCACAGTCAATATGCCATGACCAATTTCACAGTCAATATGCCATGGTCAATATCACAGTCAATATGCCATGATCAATATCACAGTCAATATGCCATGGCCAATTTCACAGTCAATATGCCATGGTCAATATCACAGTCAATATGCCCTGGTCAATATCACAGTCAATATGCCATGGTCAATATCACAGTCAATATGCCATGGCCAATTTCACAGTCAATATGCCATGGTCAATATTGCAGTCAATATGCCATGGACAATATCACAGTCAATATGCCTTGGTCAATTTCATAGTGTGCCATGGTCAATATCACAATCAATATGCCATGGTCAATATCACAGTCAATATGCCATGGCCAATTTCACAGTCAAAATGCCATGGTCAATATCGCAGTCAATATGCCATGGCCAATTTCACAGTCAATATGCCATGGTCAATATCGCAGTCAATATGCCATAGTCAATATCGCAGTCAATATGCCATGGCCAATTTCACAGTCAATATACCATGGCCAATTTCACAGTCAATATACCATGGCCAATTTCACAGTCAATATGCCATGGTCAATATCGCAGTCAATATGCCATGGCCAATTTCACAGTCAATATGCCATGGTCAATATCGCAGTCAATATGCCATGGCCAATTTCACATTCAATATGCCATGGTCAATTTCGTAGAGTGCCATGGTCAATTTACTATCAATATGCCTTGGTCATTTTCACAACCAATATGATATGGTCCATTTTAGAGTCAATATGCCATGGTCAATTTTATAGTCAAGGTAAAAGTGAAAGAGGAAAAATGGTTGTGGTACAAAAATTTTAGTTCTTAACTCTGTACCTTCTCTGGATATTTTTTAGTTTTTGATGACATAAATTTATGTTTAGTAAGATAGTTCTCTGTTCATTTTTGGGGGTCAGAAGGTCAGTGTCACTGTAATGGAAAGAAGAGAAATAATAAATAAATAAACTTTGTGAAGGACGTGTGCTTATGGTATGGAAGAGGCATGTTGAGTTGGGTGTCACATGCTCAAAGGTCAAGGTCATTGTTGTGCAAAAAAAATGGATTAAGCCTAAGTTACTTGAATAAACATAATGGCTTACACTTTGAATATTTAAGAAATCTATTGATTCTGCTGTATAAATGTCAAAGTTCACAGTCATGATAGATCTGAGGAAAAAATTATAGTTTCTGCTTGAAAACTTTGGTTCAAGACTGCATACTGTATTTACTCAATTATAAGTCAAGTCTAACTGCAAACTCTGCCTATGCAAAATATGCCGGCATATATGCCGGCATATCTGGGCCACTTCAATTTATTAGAAGTAATCAGTAAAACAAACAACACAGATCCAAGATTGCATGTAAATTATAATAAAGCAGGTCACAGTCATTGTTGTTTGCAGTTTGACCCAATTTATAAGTGAGTATGTACAGTGAGTATGTACAATTTATACAGTATCATAACCAAATGTCCAGTAACTGAGAAACATTATTTTGTGATTCTTACCCACCTCCAAGTCAGCCATGCCCAACTGGACCATTCAATCAGGGGTGGGCATATAATTGGTCATTTATTTGCACTCTTATTATCTATGGTTAGAGATACCAAGTTGAATGCTTTATTTATTAATGTGACACAGTATGGTATGATTTATCCAGAGGAAATTGGGCTTTTGTTCACTCAGTTTCATTGGCGATGTCTTCTGTTGTTTCAATAATTAACAAACTAATCAATTTCACAGCAAAAACTAATAAATTTTGTTGTAAATTTGTTTACATAAAGTTTATTAAAATTACTGGATTATTTTTTTAGCCATTTTAAAGGGGCTTACTTTTTGGAATTCTTTTTATTGGTTTATTTACTCTTGGTTACATTTTTGGTAAAACTTCCATGATTCTTGGCCATGTCTTGTTAAATTGGTAGATTTGTTTTTTAATAATAATAATAATAATAATAATAATAATAATAATAATAATAATAATAATAATAATAATAATAATAATATACTTTATTCGGTAATCTCAGCCTCAGTTGTTCTTTTAAATGCTTGATTAAATGCAAATTAATAGAGGAATTGAAATATAATGATATGATCAGAAGGTAACATTGATAAAGAGATGTTTAGGAGATGTTATAATATCATGCATTTCTTTGCCTACATTGGGGTATAAACTATAACAGCTGTATGCTTGCATCTACTGTGAAAAATTAATTATTAATTAAATTATCTTGTTCATGAGGTATTAGAGAATATATTAATGTATTATAATTTTCTTACTTCAAAGTCCACAGAATCATGTTTCAGGCAGGTTTTTATTATTTTGATGTTGGGTAATGTTTCATAATTTTTAGTTAAAGCTTGATCTTTATGTTAGATTGCTGAGGAAGATTCACAGGCAAGTATTGAATATTAAAGATAAACAGATTTGTTGTATTCTCACAATTGTTTGCATTAGTGGAGTCTTTATTGCTATTTTTTCACTAACTGAAACAAAACTGAGCATGTGATGGTGTTGGAGTTTGTTGTCAAAGGGAAATAACTGAAGATTTTGAGTGTACTAATATTCATTTGGTGTTTTGAGATTTGAATATCATTTTTATTTTGGTTTACATTGGATTTGATGTGATTTTAATTGTCACAAACATTTTCTAATATGTGTGTATGTGTATGTACATCCAGCCTGCTTTAAAATTCTTCCAAAAATGAATTTATTTCTCCATATTTTCTTTACAAACCTTAATTTTTAGGGTAAATTAAAACGTCTGGTTTCATTAAATGTTTCTTACATTTTAAAAATATTTTGGTGGTGGTGGTGGTGGTGTGTTGAATATGTTACTTTATTTAATCTTGGTGCAAGGGTGTGTCTTATTAATATAATTCCTTT
>JAEAOA010000720.1:2252500-2437500 GCA_016746295.1 Potamilus streckersoni
GTCAACATGTTGTTTCCTGTATAATAATCAGCATTTTAAGAATTCCCATATTTATTTGCAAACTTTGCTTGCTTTCATCTAGCTCATCTCCCATTCATATCTCATGAATCAATAAAGATATCTTCTAGAAAACAGATTTGCATTTTTTATTATTTTTAAAACATTTGTTTTCAACATACAAATTGGCTTTATCAAATTAGTAATTTAAGAGTTACATAATAAATCATATGTCATTTTGTTCTTCCATCTGTATGTCTGTTTAAAAGAAATGCCTTTAATAGGTTGTTGCTTTGAATTGCACTTGCTTAATGACAGATGTAATACTCAAGAATTTTACAACCTGTTGGTTGAAATTGTGCAATGGAGTTTACTCACTTTTCAGGTTTAAGTAAATTTTTTGTATGAAAATATATTTGTTTTAAAGATAATGCATTTTATAATATGTGTATTATAATTTGGTTATTTCAGCAAAAGGTGGACATTGTTCACAAGGAACTGGATGATAAGAAAACATCAGTGGATGATACAACTCAAAGTAAGTGTTGGAGGTTGGATTGGGGGATAGGGAGAAGGGAATAGATTGGAAGAGGTAAGGTTAGGGGTGTGTAGGGAGTAGGAAAAGGGGATAGTTAAGATTAAGGGTGAGCATAAAAAGGGCGAAAGGGATGGATCTGAAGAGGTAAGGTTAGGGGTGAGCATGGAGAGGGTGAAAGGGATGGATCTGAAGAGGTAAGGTTAGGGGTGAGCATGGAGAGGGCGAAAGGGATGGATCTGAAGAGGTAATGTTAGGGGTGAATATGGAGAGGGCAAAAGAAATGGATCTAAAGAGGTAAGGTTAAGGGTGAGCATGGAGAGGGCAAAAGGGATGGATCTGAAAAGGTAAGGTTAGGGGTGAGCATGGAGAGGGCGAAAGGGATGGATCTGAAGAGGTAAGGTTAAGGGTGAGCGTGGAGAGGGCGAAAGGGATGGATTTGAAGAGGTAAGGTTAGGGGTGAGCATGGAGAGGGTGAAAGGGATGGATCTGAAGAGGTAATGTTAGGGGTGAGTAGGGATGAGGAGAAGGGGATAGTTAAGGTTAAGGGTAAGCATGGAGATGGAGAAAGGTATAGATCTGAAGAGGTTAGGTTAGGTGTGAGTAGAGAGGGGGTTACTGTACATGTTCACCTGTAATTCAAGTCCAACTGCAAACAACATAGACCCTGATGTGCTGTCACATAATGCACTGGCAATCAAGGTCCATTGTTGTTGGTTCTGCTGAGTGCTTCTAACAGACTGAATGGGCTCAGATCTGCCAGCACATGATGTAATAACAGATTTTAAATTTTGCAGTTTTCAATATTTTTCTGCATATAATCAGGTTTATATATATATATATATATATATATATATATATATATATATATATATATATATATATATATATATATATATATAAATATATATATATATATATATATATATAAATAATTATTATCTAAAGTTAGTCAAAGATCAAATTTATGTAACTTGTATGGACTTCATAAAAGTTGTATGACAATTTTTCTGTACTTTCGTCTCCTATAATGGTTACAGGGAGTTTTTGCTTTAGCAATAAGACATTCTGAAACTAAATCTCAAATGGACAAAATTTAGCAATGGAAGCAAAGCAGAATTGTAGATTGATCTTATCAGGGGAAGTAAATCTTAACTGTAAATAGGAAGTAAAACTGAGCTTTCTCAAATTCTTTAATTCCAGAACTAATTGCTAAGAGGAAAAGTATTCACATTTGTCCAATAAGGTTCTGATATCTGATTAAATCAACTATTTTTGTCCATGTTTATTCAAATATGAGTTTAGTATGATACAAAATTGGCTCATATTTAGTACAATAATCTGTCTCAGTAATTGGTGTACATAATTGCTAGCCATGTTATACACCAAACTGTGGTATACAAATCGTGATCCAAGCTTGACCTTTTTAAACACTATTTTCAGTCTTTTCACATTATTTCACAATTTTTTAAAAAGTTTTTGAATCAGAGGAAACAAATTCATATCAGAAATTTATAAAATGGTGCTTCGTGAAATGTCAGATCTCATTTTAGCATCATCAAACAAAATTATGCACAAATCCATGTTTAGCTGATCCTAAAGTTTTTATGTACATGCAGAGGCTCCATAAAATCTATGTCTAACTAAAGAGGGAGTAGTGAATAAAAAGTAAAGAATGGGGTTTTAGGTTAGAAGATAATTTTTTTGCAGTAAATTATTATTAATTTCATTTTAGTGCATATCTTGCACAAACTTATTAACCATGCATGCCGCTTATGTGCATTGTAAAGTAATGTCATCATTATTTATGTAATATCAGAGTGGTTAGTATGGCAGAAAAAAAGGGTTGTTGTTCTACATTGATACCAAGCAATGTAGTCTTTCTACTCACGGTAAAAAATATGGCTGAAGAAACATAATTTTTGAGACCTGATATGTTTTACACAAAAAATACTGGTTTTAAAACTGGAGTTTGTGTCCATGTTTTAGACATTTTGGTGTGGCAGTTTATAGGGACATCTAGCACTGAGGGGTATCATGCCGCAGACATGTAGCATGATCTCCCACCCAGTCACATTGTCTTGACCAGTCCTAACAATAACCTCTTAATGCTGAGCACCTAGTGAAGCAGTACTTAGGAAACAAAACAAGCTGAAATTACATTTATGTAAAGAAACCTGATTGCATGAACATGGCAAAGCAACAGAGAATGGTTATTTAGTGCTGAGGCAGTTGGAGTAATGTGCCTTGAACAAGGACAACCATGTTAGCCGACCTAGGTTGATCCACTTTCATGATTCAAACCTCCACCCTTTATTTTGCAACAGATCCAAAAAATTTGTGAGGAAAACTAATTTTTATGTTTTTGTTTTGACCAGAAATGCTAACAGATTTTAAGGTTCTGAAATTAAATGAATGGATGCACCATATTTCTTCATTGTCCATCAAATGTTTACAAAATATGCATGGACTCTTAGGTCACTATAGAAATTTGTCCTTATAGCATTTGGGATAGTCTCCCCTGATTTCCCCCCAAAATGATGCTTGAATTCCTGATAAGCTTGGTCATGGGTTTTCATCTTTGCATTCCAAATATGTCGGCAGAGCCTGTAGTCTTTAAAATTGGAGAAATTTAGAATAACAATTGTTTTCTTTATAAGTAGTCCTCGACTTACGACCATGATTGGTTCCGACAAACTGGTCGTAACATGATTTGGTCGTAAGTAGAGTAGGCTATATGTACAGTACTGTGAAATGATGTTATAAAAATCTTTTAAGTAGTATTTTATCATAATTTTCTTCCATTATTGTTTTAATGTATATATCATCATTTTCTTTGTTCATTTTATGCCATTTGTATCATCTCTACACCATTTTTTATTATTTTTACATTCGTCAGGTTTATTACTGTGAGTAAGTATGGATGCGCAGTGGTTCTGCCCACCAGGCGAACAATTATATTGCTGTATAAAACCAGCCTGCAAGCCGAAATTCTGTCTGTCTTTCATTAGTCTGTCTGAAATTAAATTGTGAAGGCAGCTGTTATCAGTAATTTTAAATGCAATATAGTTATATAATTTAGTTGCAGTGGGCAACTAAATAAAACTGATAGTCAAACAATCTGCTTGTGCTCTGCAACTGGTACAATTTCCTCTTGGTAGACATCTTGGGGGGTATTTGATGAAAAATATCTAAGACTGATGGGATAACAGTTGAAATGGTACACATGGAGATGGTAGTGCTGCCAGAAGCTGGTACGCACTGTCATACACCGTGGCCAGTGATTGTGGTCGTAAAGTCGAATGGTTGTAAGTTGCATAGGTCGTAAGTCGAGGACTACCTGTATTTCCAATAGGGCTTGTGATATTTAGTCTTCCTTGCCTTTTACATATTTGTGTTTCATAGAGAGATGACTTTTACTACATTTTTGGTACTGTTATTTCATCTGACACAATTTTGATCACATTACTATTATAAATTGGAAATTTACAAATTATAAAACTTGCTCCTTTTGTGGTTTTGTTTAAATTTTGGGTTAAAATTTGGCTGTTCCATGGTTTGAGATTACAGTTATTGTTGTTGATTGGTTTCTTATGGTAATTGGAGCTCTGTCTAGTTTGTACAAAAATCTGTGAAAAGAAAATCGGTAAAACCTAAAGTCACAATAAATTAATGCAAAAAGATTTTTAAAAACTTTAAAATGTTTTCAGTTCTTGAGAGTCAATATCATGAGCAGATCGCTGAGATTCAGAAACAACACCAAGAGGAGACTGAAGAACTTACTAAAGAACATGAAGAAGTACTCGTGCAGAAAAAGGTAGGATCAAACTTTTTAAAGTGCTTTTTCCATATCATTGTTTCATACATAGTTTGGCAGGGAAAATAGAATTGGTTTGGGTGCACTTTCCTCTGAATAAATGGGATTTTTTTTATATGGTAGAGCAGATCAAAGCTCATGTGCACAGGCCATTTGCATTCCAGATTCCACTCTCTACCCACAATTCCAACAATTTAAATCCACCAGGTTGTTTTTATTTCTGGTCAGAATTACCTCCCTTGGAAAAGTTTGCGATTTTTAAAGAGAAAACATTTAATTTTAGAGTGGTATGGGTATTTTTAAAAAAATTTACAGACCCCAGGTAGTTTCAGAAAAATAATCTTGCTCTGAAGATTTGAAGGCAGAAAATCAATTTTGTAACATTTGAAAAAATTATTTTGAGGTAATTAACAAAAAAATGCCCTATCTCAAAAGCAAATCATCTCCCAGCCAACTCCCCACAGATTTAAGAATGATAATTTTTCACATATTTTAAATAAATAATAGGGTATTTTTCCCCATAGTATCTTTGGTTACACTTTTGAAATCACATTGTGTACATACATTAATACATATAGGTTATACATCACCAATTCATTTGGACTGAAGTTTGTTGTCCAGACACAAACATATTGTGGCTGACCCATTCACCCATTTTGTCTGGATGCGATTCAAACATACAGCCTTATACAGTGTTTTATTTAGATAGATGTTTCTCCACAGACAGTGGCAGATTTTTTTACATTATTGATATGTTTTAGTGGTTACAGTTGAGCAATACAGATTTATACATATAGGTTATACATCGCCAATTCATTTAGACTGAAGTTTGTTGTCCAGACACAAACATGTTGTGGCTGACCCATTCACCCATTCTGTCTGGATGGGATTCAAACATGCAGCCTTATGCAATGTTTTATTTAGATAGATGTTTCTCCACAGACAGTGGCAGATTTTTTACATTATTGATATGTTTTAGTGGTTACAGTTGAGCAATACAGAAAATCTCATTTATTAGCTCTGATTCATGTGTGCTGTGCAAGATGATGCACCCATTGCTTATCTACATAATGTACAGTTTTATAAACTTGCCCTATATCCACCTAATCTTTACATGCTGACCAATGGCAGTTTACTATTTTAGGATTAACCAAATTGCATCACCCATGATTGCACAGTCTGCATTCAAATAAAAATCCAAAAGCAATTTTAGAAATCTTTGATATAATGAATAATTATTTGCATATTTCCTCTACTCTTATATACACATTTCTTGAACACTTATTTACACATTTCCTGAACACATTTCTTGAACACTTATTTACACATTTCTTGAACACATTTCTTGAACACTTATTTACACATTTCTTGAACACATTTCTTGAACACTTATTTACACATTTCCTGAACACATTTCTTGAACACTTATTTACACATTTCCTGAACACATTTCTTGAACACTTATTTACACATTTCCTGAACACATTTCTTGAACACTTATTTACACATTTCCTGAACACATTTCTTGAACACTTATTTACACATTTCCTGAACACATTTCTTGAACACTTATTTACACATTTCCTGAACACATTTCTTGAATTCTTATTTACACTTTCCTGAGCACTTATTTACACATTTCTTGAACACTTATGTACACTTTTCTGAGCATTTATTTACACATTTCTTGAACACTTATTTACACATTTCCTGAACACATTTCTTGAATTCTTATTTACACTTTCCTGAGCACTTATTTACACATTTCTTGAACACTTATGTACACTTTTCTGAGCATTTATTTACACATTTCTTGAACACTTATTTACACATTTCCTGAACACATTTCTTGAATTCTAATTTACACTTTCCTGAGCACTTATTTACACATTTCTTGAACACTTATTTACACATTTTCTTGAACACATTTTTACATTTCCTGAACACTTATTTACATGTTTCCTGAACACATATTTAAACATATCTGTGAAAACACATGATGGCCAGGAGTAGATTTTAGATATGCTAATTTTGAAACATGTTCTAAAAATCTTTATTTATTTCGTTTTCAAGAAGATAAATCCTTGTGGTTTGTTTTTATTTTTACTCGTATGTTCATATTAAGCCTTGATAAGGATGAAATTTCATAATGATGATCTTAAGTACAGAAAACAGTGTTACAATGTTACTATATGATAGTTTTTTGCATTGATCAAGTATTATTCTGAGTGTGATATTGATATTCAAGTTTGTTGTTAAAAGTGTATTGATACTTCATATTGAGTTTTGTTTATAAGTGACAAAAGGGCATCAATGATATGTAATACTCATGCCATGAGTATAAAGGCATCATTGATATGTAATATCCATGCCATGAATATAGGCATCACTGAAATGTAATACCCATGCCATGAGTAAAAAGGCTTCATTGATAAGTAATACCCAAGCCAATAGTATAAAGGCATCATTGATATATAATTTCCATGCCATGAAGATAGGCATCACTGATATGTAATACCCATGCCATGAGTAAAAAGGCATCATTAATATGTAATACCCATGCCATGAATATATAGGCATCACTGATATGTAACACCAATGCCATGAGTAAAAAGGCATCATTAATATGTAATACCAATGCCATGAGTAAAATGGCATCATTGATATGTAATATGCATGCCATGAGTATAAAGGCATCATAGATATATAATACCCATGCCTTGAGTATAAATGCATCATTGATATGTAATACCCATTCCAAGAATATGAATGCATCATATGTAATACCCATGCCATTATTATAAAGGTATCATTGATATGTAATACCCATGCCATGAATATAAGGCATCATTGATATGTAATACCCATGCCATAAATATAAGGCATCATTGATATGTAATACCCATGCCATGATTATATAGGCATCACTGATATGTAATACCCAAGCCATGAATATAAAGGCATCATTGAAAATGACCCATGGAATGAGTATAAATGTATCAGTGATATGTAATACCCATGCCATGAGTAAAAAGGCATCACTGATATATAATACCCAAGCCATGAGTATAAAGGCATCATTGGTATGTAATACCCATGCCATGAATATTAGGCATCATTGATAAGTAATACTCATGACATGAGTATAAAGGCATCATTGATATGTAATACCCATGCCATGAGTATAAAGGCATCATTGATATGTAATACCCATGCCATGAATATAAAGGCATCATTGATTTGTAATACCCATGCCATGAATAAAAGGCATCATTGATATGTAATACCCATGCCATGAGTATAAAGGCATCACTGATATGTAATACCCAAGCCATGAGTATAAAGGCATCATTGGTATGTAATTCCCATGCCATGAATATAAAAGCATCATTGATTCATAATACCCATGCCATGAATATAAGGCATCATTGAAAATGACCTATGGCATGAGTATAAATGCATCATTGATATGTAATACCCATGCCATGAGTATAAAGGCATCATTGATATGTAATACCCATGCCAATAGTATAAAGGCATCATTGATATGTAATACCCATGCCATGAGTATAAAGGCATCATTGATATATAATACCCATGCCATGAGTATAAAGGCATCATTGATATGTAATACCCATGCCATGAGTATAAAGGCATCACTGATGTGTAATTCCCAAGCCATGAGTATAAAGGCATCATTGATATGTAATACCCATGCCATGAATATAAAGGCATCATTGATTTGTAATACCCATGCCATGAATATAAGGCATCATTGAAAATGACCCATGGCATGAGTAGAAATGCATCATTGATATGTAATACCCATGCCATGAGTATAAAGGCATCATTGATATGTAGTGCCTATGCCATGAGTATGAAGGCATCACTGATATGTAATACCCATGCCATGAATATATAGGCATCACTGATATGTAACACCCATGCCATGATTATAAAGGCATGATTAATATGTAATACCCATGCCATGAATAAAATGGCATCATTGATATGTAATATGCATGCCATGAATATAAAGGCATTATTGATATGTAATACCCATGCCTTGAGTATAAAGGCATCATTGATATGTAATACCCATTCCAAGAATATAAAGGCATCATTGATATGTAATACCCATGCCATGATTATAAAGGCATCATTGATATGTAATACCCATGCCATGAATATAAGGCATCATTGATAATTAATACCCATGGCATGATTATATAGGCATCATTGATATGTAATACCCAAGCCATGAATATAAAAGCATCATTGATATGTAATCCCCATGCCATGAATATAAAGGCATCATTGATTTGTAATACCCATGCCATGAGTATAAAGGCATCACTGATGTGTAATTCCCAAGCCATGAGTATAAAGGCATCATTGATATGTAATACCCATGGCATGAATATAAAGGCATCATTGATTTGTAATACCCATGCCATGAGTATAAAGGCATCACTGATATGTAATACTCAAGGCATGAGTATAAAGGCATCATTGATATGTAATACCCATGCCATGAATATAAAGGCATCATTGATTTGTAATACCCATGCCATGAATATAAGGCATCACTGAAAATGACCCATGGCATGAGTATAAATGAATCATTGATATGTAATACCCATGCCATGAGTATAAAGGCATTATTGATATATAATACCCAAGCCATGAGTATAAAGGCATCATTGATATGTAATACCCATGCCATGAGTATAAAGGCATTATTGATATGTAATACCCAAGCCATGAATACAAAAGCATCATTGATATGTAATACACATGCCATGAGTATAAAGGCATTATGAATATGTAATACCCAAGCCATAAATACAAAAGCATCATAGAAATGTAATACCCAAACCATGAATACAAAAGCATCATTGATATGTAATACCTAAGCCATGATTACAAAACCATCATCCATAGGTATTATCCATGCTTTGAATATAAAGAATGGCATCTGACATCAAGAGCACGTTTATTCTAGTAATCAGACCATCTCTCTGTTTGCTTGTGGTTCACACTCCTTGTAGCTAGCATTGCTGAGCAGTCCTTTTATATAATTCAGTGTTATTCGGACAGTGAGCTGGCTTTTACATGAATGTGTGCCTTTTGAAAGGTTTTGTGGTGGTGTGGTGTGGTGTTTATAATTTTTAATGTAGCTTTGAAACATTTTTCAGTCATATCGCTACAAAGTCTGCAGGGTGACAGTTTATAGTGATGTCTAGCACTGAGGCATCATTCAGCAGACATGTAGCATGATGTCCCACCCAGTCACATTATTCTGACACCTTGCTGACCTGTCCTAACACTAACTTCTTAATGCTGAGTAGCAAGCGAGGCGGCTGTTATTACCATTTTTGTAAGCCTTTGGTATGTCTCAACCGGGGATCGAACCCATGACCTCCCACATCCAAGGTGGACGCTCTAACCACTAGGCCACAGGAGCGGTTAAAGGTTTTGTCTTTCAAACTTCATTTTTGCAGACTTATAGCACTTTTTGGATCTTCACAATATAGTGTCTTGTAACCAGCATAACGTAGGAACCATTGGACATATCCCTATTCATTTTGATGGGAACATTATCATTTGGACATTGCCTTTATTGGTTTTGTCTTGTCTGCTTTCATTTATAACTGAAAGGCCTTGTCAGTCAGTTAATCACTTTGCAAATTTTAAGATTCTTAATCCAGTTTATAACCTCTGATGTTTTTGAAATAATTGTATTGGTATATCTTTTGAAAAGTCTGGAATTACTAGCTTTTTTGTTGATATAAATATAAAATTCTGTTTTTTTATATAGTTGCTAGACAAAGAATATTCTTACTAAGAGTAAGATATCTGGGATTTTGCTTTTAGAAAATATCTTTAAAATAATTTTAATTTTCACTTTTCTTTAAATTGCATTTGTATTTAAGATGTAGAAGTTAAAATTATTTTAGAATTTGACAAAATGTCTCTTTTGATTATTTGTGTGGTCGTGAAAACAGTACAAATACTGTGTACATGATTTCTCTTGGTTGATTTGGAGTATAATAAATAGCATGAGTAATGTCCCTTGTATGAATTAGTTACTTTTTGGCTGTGCTCCATTTAGCTCACAAACCCCTTGTCTGGCATCTTGATTTGATAGAACCAAACACAAACCTTAGTTACATTGTGCCTAGACCAGTGATATCACATGACCACAAAGAAGGTTGATAAAACAGTGGACCAGTGATTAAATTTAAATTCTTTTTTGATCAAAGCACTGTCAAAATGTAGTAGAGATGGGTTAGATAGTGACATAGAATTGTAATGATTGGTCAGGTTGTGACATCATCACATAACAGCTGTTCTAAATATAGTATCAGAATATCCATTAGGATTGTAATGATTGGTCAGGTTGTGACATCATCACATAACAGCTGTTCTAAATATAGTATCAGAATACCCATTGGAATTGTAATGATTGGTCAGGTTGTGACATCATTTTTGTAACAGCTATTTTAAATTTTGTTTGGAAATATGGAATTTTCTTTAACTGTGATGATCATTTGCAGTCTTCTTGCCTAGTGTAGGTAAAACAAAATGTACAGGAACTCTCATACTTTGTCAAAAATTATGGCAGTTGCTAGTTACCTCTAGTATTACAGCTACCAAGTTTGCAAATGGTCTGTCATAATAGACTGCTTGGTGTTTTGGTAGACAATTGTCTATCATGGCCTGAACATATCAGACATATCAGTAAAACAGTCAATTCAAGTCTAAGGCTTCTCAGCAGGAGAAGACAATTTCTCCATGAACGGCTTAGAAAATTATTTTATAAGTTACACACAACCCTGTTTAGACTACTGCAATACAGTATGGAGTAACTCAAATGATAAAAAGTTAGCAAAGCTGGAACATTTGGTCTAATATCAGTCCAGAAAGAAAGCAAGGATAATTTGGCTGGTAAGTTAAAAATATTACCTATTAAAGACCGAATCTGTTTGTGAAAAGCCAAAATAATGTACAGGATATCCAATAATAGTGCTCCTGAATATTTACAATAACTATTCAAGTATAGGCTACCTGGTAATACTTTTCACCTGTGATCCATGTGTACCAAACAGTATATAATTCCCAAACCAAATAAATAACTATTTTTAAAAAATTTCCAGTACTCTGGAACTTTGCTCTGGAATAGTATTCCAGTTGAGATTAGAAATGCCCACTCTACTTCCTTTTTCCAAACCCAGTATATACAGTGACTTCAAAAATGCAGCAAAAATAAGTAAATTCCTTTGAATGAGAGTCTCAAGGTAGATTAGTTCTTAGCTAATTGTGTTACCGTCTTTAAATAAAGTCAAATACCAGAGACATATCATTTTGTGTGTATTTAAGTGTCATAGACATTGGTATCTGTTTGACCAGAATTGGTACCATGACATTTTGTGTGTATTTAAGTGTCATAGACATTGGTATCTGTTTGACCAAAATTAGAATCTTGACATTTTGTGAGTATTTAAGTGTCATAGACATTGGTATCTGACCAAAATTAGAATCTTGACATTTTGTGAGTATTTAAGTGTCATAGACATTGGTATCTGTTTGACCAGAATTAGTAACATGACATTTTTTGAGTATTTATGTGTCATAGACATTGGTATCTGACCAAAATTAGAATCTTGACATTTTGTGTATATTTAAGTGTCATAGACATTGGTATCTGTTTGACCAGAATTAGTACCATGACATTTTGTGAGTATTTAAGTGTCAAAGACATTGGTATCTGTTTGACCAGAATTAGTACCATGACATTTTGTGAGCATTTAAGTGTCATAGACATTGGTATCTGTTTGACCAGAATTGGTACCATGATATTTTGTGAGTATTTAAGTGTCATAGACATTGGTATCTGTTTGACCAGAATTAGTAACATGACATTTTGTGAGTATTTAAGTGTCATAGACATTGGTATCTGACCAAAATTAGAATCTTGACATTTTGTGTGTATTTAAGTGTCATAGACATTGGTATCTCTTTGACCAAAATTAGAATCTTGACATTTTGTGAGTATTTAAGTGTCATAGACATTGGTATCTGTTTGACCAGAATTAGTACCATGACATTTTGTGAGTATTTAAGTGTCAAAGACATTGGTATCTGTTTGACCAGAATTAGTACCATGACATTTTGTGAGTATTTAACTGTCATAGACATTGGTATCTGTTTGACCAAAATTAGAATCTTGACATTTTGTGAGTATTTAAGTGTCATAGACATTGGTATCTGTTTGACAAGAATTGGTACCATGACATTTTGTGAGTATTTAAGTGTCATAGACATTGGTATCTGTTTGACCAGACTTAGTACCATGAGATTTTGTGAGAAAGTGTCATAGACATTGGTATCTCTTTGACCAAAATTAGAATCTTGACATTTTGTGAGTATTTAAGTGTCATAGACATTGGTATCTGTTTGACAAGAATTAGTGCCATGACATTTTGTGAGTATTTAAGTGTCATACACATTGGTATCTGACCAAAATTAGAATCTTGACATTTTGTGATTATTTATGTGTCATAGACATTGGTATCTGACCAAAATTAGAATCATGACATTTTGTGAGTATTTAATAGTCATAGACATTGGTATCTGACCAAAATTAGAATCTTGACATTTTGTGAGTATTTAATAGTCATAGACATTGGTATCTGACCAAAATTAGAATCTTGACATTTTGTGAGTATTTAATAGTCATAGACATTGGTATCTGACCAAAATTAGAATCTTGACATTTTGTGAGTATTTAATAGTCATAGACATTGGTATCTGACCAAAATTAGAATCTTTACATTTTGTGAGTATTTAATAGTTATAGACAATGGTATCTGACCAAAATTAGAATCTTGACATTTTGTGAGTATTTAATAGTCATAGACATTGGTATCTGACAAAATTAGAATCTTGACATTTTGTGAGTATTTAATAGTCATAGACATTGGTATCTGATCAAAATTAGAATCTTGACATTTTGTGTGTATTTAAGTGTCATAGACATTGGTATCTCTTTGACCAAAATTAGAATCTTGACATTTTGTGAGTATTTAAGTGTCATAGACATTGGTATCTGTTTGACCAGAATTAGTACCATGACATTTTGTGAGTATTTAAGTGTCAAAGACATTGGTATCTGTTTGACCAGAATTAGTACCATGACATTTTGTGAGTATTTAACTGTCATAGACATTGGTATCTGTTTGACCAAAATTAGAATCTTGACATTTTGTGAGTATTTAAGTGTCATAGACATTGGTATCTGTTTGACAATAATTGTTACCATGACATTTTGTGAGTATTTAAGTGTCATAGACATTGGTATCTGTTTGACCAGACTTAGTACCATGAGATTTTGTGAGAAAGTGTCATAGACATTGGTATCTCTTTGACCAAAATTAGAATCTTGACATTTTGTGAGTATTTAAGTGTCATAGACATTGGTATCTGTTTGACAAGAATTAGTGCCATGACATTTTGTGAGTATTTAAGTGTCATACACATTGGTATCTGACCAAAATTAGAATCTTGACATTTTGTGATTATTTATGTGTCATAGACATTGGTATCTGACCAAAATTAGAATCATGACATTTTGTGAGTATTTAATAGTCATAGACATTGGTATCTGACCAAAATTAGAATCTTGACATTTTGTGAGTATTTAATAGTCATAGACATTGGTATCTGACCAAAATTAGAATCTTGACATTTTGTGAGTATTTAATAGTCATAGACATTGGTATCTGACCAAAATTAGAATCTTGACATTTTGTGAGTATTTAATAGTCATAGACATTGGTATCTGACCAAAATTAGAATCTTTACATTTTGTGAGTATTTAATAGTTATAGACAATGGTATCTGACCAAAATTAGAATCTTGACATTTTGTGAGTATTTAATAGTCATAGACATTGGTATCTGACAAAATTAGAATCTTGACATTTTGTGAGTATTTAATAGTCATAGACATTGGTATCTGATCAAAATTAGAATCTTGACATTTTGTGTGTATTTAAGTGTCATAGACATTGGTATCTCTTTGACCAAAATTAGAATCTTGACATTTTGTGAGTATTTAAGTGTCATAGACATTGGTATCTGTTTGACCAGAATTAGTACCATGACATTTTGTGAGTATTTAAGTGTCAAAGACATTGGTATCTGTTTGACCAGAATTAGTACCATGACATTTTGTGAGTATTTAACTGTCATAGACATTGGTATCTGTTTGACCAAAATTAGAATCTTGACATTTTGTGAGTATTTAAGTGTCATAGACATTGGTATCTGTTTGACAATAATTGTTACCATGACATTTTGTGAGTATTTAAGTGTCATAGACATTGGTATCTGTTTGACCAGACTTAGTACCATGAGATTTTGTGAGAAAGTGTCATAGACATTGGTATCTCTTTGACCAAAATTAGAATCTTGACATTTTGTGAGTATTTAAGTGTCATAGACATTGGTATCTGTTTGACAAGAATTAGTGCCATGACATTTTGTGAGTATTTAAGTGTCATACACATTGGTATCTGACCAAAATTAGAATCTTGACATTTTGTGATTATTTATGTGTCATAGACATTGGTATCTGACCAAAATTAGAATCATGACATTTTGTGAGTATTTAATAGTCATAGACATTGGTATCTGACCAAAATTAGAATCTTGACATTTTGTGAGTATTTAATAGTCATAGACATTGGTATCTGACCAAAATTAGAATCTTGACATTTTGTGAGTATTTAATAGTCATAGACATTGGTATCTGACCAAAATTAGAATCTTGACATTTTGTGAGTATTTAAGTGTCATAGACATTGGTATCTGTTTGACCAGAATTAGTAACATGACATTTTTTGAGTATTTATGTGTCATAGACATTGGTATCTGACCAAAATTAGAATCTTGACATTTTGTGTATATTTAAGTGTCATAGACATTGGTATCTGTTTGACCAGAATTAGTACCATGACATTTTGTGAGTATTTAAGTGTCAAAGACATTGGTATCTGTTTGACCAGAATTAGTACCATGACATTTTGTGAGCATTTAAGTGTCATAGACATTGGTATCTGTTTGACCAGAATTGGTACCATGATATTTTGTGAGTATTTAAGTGTCATAGACATTGGTATCTGTTTGACCAGAATTAGTAACATGACATTTTGTGAGTATTTAAGTGTCATAGACATTGGTATCTGACCAAAATTAGAATCTTGACATTTTGTGTGTATTTAAGTGTCATAGACATTGGTATCTCTTTGACCAAAATTAGAATCTTGACATTTTGTGAGTATTTAAGTGTCATAGACATTGGTATCTGTTTGACAAGAATTAGTGCCATGACATTTTGTGAGTATTTAAGTGTCATACACATTGGTATCTGACCAAAATTAGAATCTTGACATTTTGTGATTATTTATGTGTCATAGACATTGGTATCTGACCAAAATTAGAATCATGACATTTTGTGAGTATTTAATAGTCATAGACATTGGTATCTGACCAAAATTAGAATCTTGACATTTTGTGAGTATTTAATAGTCATAGACATTGGTATCTGACCAAAATTAGAATCTTGACATTTTGTGAGTATTTAATAGTCATAGACATTGGTATCTGACCAAAATTAGAATCTTGACATTTTGTGAGTATTTAAGTGTCATAGACATTGGTATCTGTTTGACCAGAATTAGTAACATGACATTTTTTGAGTATTTATGTGTCATAGACATTGGTATCTGACCAAAATTAGAATCTTGACATTTTGTGTATATTTAAATGTCATAGACATTGGTATCTGTTTGACCAGAATTAGTACCATGACATTTTGTGAGTATTTAAGTGTCAAAGACATTGGTATCTGTTTGACCAGAATTAGTACCATGACATTTTGTGAGCATTTAAGTGTCATAGACATTGGTATCTGTTTGACCAGAATTGGTACCATGATATTTTGTGAGTATTTAAGTGTCATAGACATTGGTATCTGTTTGACCAGAATTAGTAACATGACATTTTGTGAGTATTTAAGTGTCATAGACATTGGTATCTGACCAAAATTAGAATCTTGACATTTTGTGTGTATTTAAGTGTCATAGACATTGGTATCTCTTTGACCAAAATTAGAATCTTGACATTTTGTGAGTATTTAAGTGTCATAGACATTGGTATCTGTTTGACCAGAATTAGTACCATGACATTTTGTGAGTATTTAAGTGTCAAAGACATTGGTATCTGTTTGACCAGAATTAGTACCATGACATTTTGTGAGTATTTAACTGTCATAGACATTGGTATCTGTTTGACCAAAATTAGAATCTTGACATTTTGTGAGTATTTAAGTGTCATAGACATTGGTATCTGTTTGACAAGAATTGGTACCATGACATTTTGTGAGTATTTAAGTGTCATAGACATTGGTATCTGTTTGACCAGACTTAGTACCATGAGATTTTGTGAGAAAGTGTCATAGACATTGGTATCTCTTTGACCAAAATTAGAATCTTGACATTTTGTGAGTATTTAAGTGTCATAGACATTGGTATCTGTTTGACAAGAATTAGTGCCATGACATTTTGTGAGTATTTAAGTGTCATACACATTGGTATCTGACCAAAATTAGAATCTTGACATTTTGTGATTATTTATGTGTCATAGACATTGGTATCTGACCAAAATTAGAATCATGACATTTTGTGAGTATTTAATAGTCATAGACATTGGTATCTGACCAAAATTAGAATCTTGACATTTTGTGAGTATTTAATAGTCATAGACATTGGTATCTGACCAAAATTAGAATCTTGACATTTTGTGAGTATTTAATAGTCATAGACATTGGTATCTGACCAAAATTAGAATCTTGACATTTTGTGAGTATTTAATAGTCATAGACATTGGTATCTGACCAAAATTAGAATCTTTACATTTTGTGAGTATTTAATAGTTATAGACAATGGTATCTGACCAAAATTAGAATCTTGACATTTTGTGAGTATTTAATAGTCATAGACATTGGTATCTGACAAAATTAGAATCTTGACATTTTGTGAGTATTTAATAGTCATAGACATTGGTATCTGATCAAAATTAGAATCTTGACATTTTGTGTGTATTTAAGTGTCATAGACATTGGTATCTCTTTGACCAAAATTAGAATCTTGACATTTTGTGAGTATTTAAGTGTCATAGACATTGGTATCTGTTTGACCAGAATTAGTACCATGACATTTTGTGAGTATTTAAGTGTCAAAGACATTGGTATCTGTTTGACCAGAATTAGTACCATGACATTTTGTGAGTATTTAACTGTCATAGACATTGGTATCTGTTTGACCAAAATTAGAATCTTGACATTCTGTGAGTATTTAAGTGTCATAGACATTGGTATCTGTTTGACAAGAATTGGTACCATGACATTTTGTGAGTATTTAAGTGTCATAGACATTGGTATCTGTTTGACCAGACTTAGTACCATGAGATTTTGTGAGAAAGTGTCATAGACATTGGTATCTCTTTGACCAAAATTAGAATCTTGACATTTTGTGAGTATTTAAGTGTCATAGACATTGGTATCTGTTTGACAAGAATTAGTGCCATGACATTTTGTGAGTATTTAAGTGTCATACACATTGGTATCTGACCAAAATTAGAATCTTGACATTTTGTGATTATTTATGTGTCATAGACATTGGTATCTGACCAAAATTAGAATCATGACATTTTGTGAGTATTTAATAGTCATAGACATTGGTATCTGACCAAAATTAGAATCTTGACATTTTGTGAGTATTTAATAGTCATAGACATTGGTATCTGACCAAAATTAGAATCTTGACATTTTGTGAGTATTTAATAGTCATAGACATTGGTATCTGACCAAAATTAGAATCTTGACATTTTGTGAGTATTTAATAGTCATAGACATTGGTATCTGACCAAAATTAGAATCTTTACATTTTGTGAGTATTTAATAGTTATAGACAATGGTATCTGACCAAAATTAGAATCTTGACATTTTGTGAGTATTTAATAGTCATAGACATTGGTATCTGACAAAATTAGAATCTTGACATTTTGTGAGTATTTAATAGTCATAGACATTGGTATCTGATCAAAATTAGAATCTTGACATTTTGTCAGTGTTTATATGTCATTGACAGTAGTATCTGTTTGACCAGAATTTATTTTGGCAGTATTTAAGTGTCATTGACATCTTTTGACCAGAATTAGTATCATGACATTTTGTCAGTGTTTAAGTGTTTTTGAGACCAGTATCTGTTTCAGCATTGATTAATAAGCTTCTAATAGGCAGCCCAGAAATGATATTTATTGTATGAAGTAGTCCCAAGGTTTGATGTCATTATAAGTAACCTTGTAATACGGTATATGCACATTTAAAAGTGGAGTCCAATTGCAAACAACAAAGGCTGTGTAACCTTGTAATACCGTATATGCACATTTAAAAGTGGAGTCCAATTGCAAACAATAAAGGCTGTTCTGATAGTGCATAATGTTCCAGCAGAAATGAGATTGTGTTGTTTGTTCTTCTGATTACTCCTAACAAACTGCATAGACCCAGATCTGCCAGCATATTATCTCTTAGCAGGTCTGGGTGTTTGCAGTTGGATTTGACTTACAAGTGAGTGTAGATGGTAATCTTGTTATCTTATAAAGAAATAACTTCAGTAGGAGAAACTCTAAAAGATCATTGAAAATGTCAGGCAGATTATCAAATATATAGAGACAGAAGCATTTTTAGGTGTATGGATAGAACATATTGTTATCAGCATAAAATAGTATTTTTTAATCATGCATTAAGTTTTGACATGTAGACATGCATAGTCACATTTACACTGTAACAAAATCTCGTATGAGGATGATAAATGTATTTTCCAGTTGTTAGAATTTTCTATCCTTTTTAGCAGTACCTTTCAACATTATTTCTACTGTGGAAAAAAAAAGAATTGAGTAAAGAGAAGAAAACATTGCTTCTTGTTAATGAACGGTATTATGGTCCATGTTACCAATCATCAGTGGTAAAAAAAACAAAAAAAAACCTGCCACATCTCACCTCTGTCTGCGTGTGGGTTCGAGTCTAGGATTCGGCAAATGTGGATATGTGAGAAAGCTTGCCAGTAGCTTCTCGTGGGTCGGTGGTTCTTTCTGGTGATTTCCGGGTTTCTTCCTCCACCATTAATACTGGCCGCCATGAATAGCCTATCGTGTGCTGAAAAAAAAAACTACCTTTTGTAGTCATTTATGACTCATATCTTGAACATTATGTATACTAAAGAGAAAGAAACAAGAAAACATAAGAAATAAGAAAATGTTAGTTGTGTTGTATTCATCAGATACTGTGAAATATAATAATTGCATATTTGAAAATTGGTATATGACTAAAAGTTTATCAAACTTGAAATTGATAATTGTTACATATGGGCTACACCAGTTTGAATGCCTTTATCATTTAGGCAAAAAAATTTGGTTTACTCTGGTCTTATCCTTCATTTTGTCATGCAAGAGTCTAATTTCACCATTATAGAATTTCTCAAAATGAATCTGGGAAAATATTGGGTATACACGTCAAAATGTTTTTGGTGATAAATATTTATTTAGTAAAATTGAGATAGTTCATGTAGAGTATTATAGAAAATTGCCCATTTTAACATGTTGTCCATTTTAAGACTGAAAGGTAAATTTAGTGTCAAAATGTTCAGCATGCATTAGTTCAATTAAATTTAATTAATTTAATTTAATTAAACCAACAATTACACTCTTTTTTTGGAGAAAATTGCAGTAACCTTATAAACCTACCATATACAGTTTGAAAGTATTAAAACACGTAATGTCATTTTGTGTGAGTTTATATTAATATAATTTACTTTTATATATAGCTGACTGTTATTGATCCAGGTACCACATAAATAATTATGTTCTTGTCTTGTTTATCTAGCATTGGTTTATTGGAATCTAGCATCCATTTATTCGACAATCTCCTTTTCTTTGATTCAGAAGATGAAATTCAGATTGAGTTTATCAGACAGTCATCTTAATTGGATTTTGTGTCAGAGTTTTGTTTCAGATAAACAAGGTTTGACTTCTCATATGTATATAAAGTAAGCAAAAATAGGGTTCCAAATGTAGATCATTTCATATTTGATCTAGTCATCTGCATGTTGTCACAAATCGTTTTAATTTCTTAGAGTCCTGCAGTATAACGTACTATTCTCTATTCATTACTATCATCTTTAGTTTTGTTCCAAAAGTCTTCATGAAGTGCTCACTTATCAGGACAAGTTCATAGATGAGTGAATCATTGAATCCTATCAGGACAAGTACATGGATGAGTGTATCATTGAATCCTATCAGGACAAGTACATGGATGAGTGTATCATTGAATCCTATCAGGACAAGTACATGGATGAGTGAATCATTGAAGCATAACAGGACAAGTACATGGATGATTTAATTAATTTAACTCTTTATTTATCTAACAGTTGGGTTAATCCAGCCATCATGTTAATACATGACATTGTATGTCATAATAACATAAGTCTATTGCATTTTATACAAATACTCTACTTGTCAAAACAAGTCCTTGGACATGTCAAATTTTCAAGCCCTCTATTTATTTATATGGAACAGTTTTGGTTTATCCATTGCATATTCAATTGGTAACATTTTGCTTCAAAATAATATCAGAATGTAATTTCCATAAGTAATTCCCTTCACCCTGAATTGCTTTATGGCAAATTGTTTTAATCTTCAACCTATACACAGTCATTACTACAGTGTTAAGTACATGAACGATGCGGTAAATTTGTCTTAAATTTCGAATGTTTTGAAGGAAGTTAATATTTATTCTAAAATATAACTGGTGTCCAATCCTATTTCTTTTGCATAATTTTGGCCAAAATATATACTGTTAGTTACTGTAATTTATCTTTAATTATTAAATTACCCTTTACACCATTTGTATTCCCTGTTGATCAAGAACCTTTATATATTATCCTCCCTAAATCATTGTTGTGTTTTTTTATTTTATTGCTCATTGGTAATAAACCTTTTTGACAAATAAATCTTTATCATGTATCCTTTATTATGGCGATATATATTCTTATAGTCTCGGTGTGCCATAAAATCTAAAATCAACCAATCAACCAACAATAATCCACTGATTAAGACGAGTGTGTGGACAAGTTTATTTCTTGTGCCAAGTATTTATCTGATATTGGAATATTTGTTGGTAGATTTCCCTGGTAACATTTTGTTTTAGATTAATATCAGTACACTGCATTTTCCAATTTATAAAGATTTAATTTACTGCAGAGTGTAAGCATTATTTAAGCAATTTAAGGTCAGTGAGTATCACATGGCAATAATATAATCATACAGTATCCAAGTTTACCCTGAACAATGTAAAATCCAAATCTTTAATACAACTTGTTCTACTTTGCTGCCTTGGAGAAATTCTAACTTATCACAAAGTGTCATTACATTTCTGCTTTGTTTCCTCTGTTCACATAGGTGGTATTGTTTGCTCAACTGTTATAATAAATGTGTACTGACTACCTGCTCAATGGACATCAACCTAATGAAAAGTATTACTGAATGTGAAATGTACAATGCATGATTAGAAAGATAGTGATAGTGACATTGACACCTGTCTGGACTTTAAAAGTTAAATGTATATTTCTGTAGGGAAATGTTTCAGATTTTCTGATAAATTTTGCAGTTTTCTTTTGTATTTCTGTGATAAAAGTGAAAAACAGCCTAAGTTAAGCAAGATAAGAGAAAGTTTAAATTCATTTGGATAATATAGATATCAAGATCCTGTTGATTTATCTTTTATCACATACAGATAAAATTGATTGTTTTGCATGAACTATGGAGGTAGTTGTGTATTGATAAATAATACATGGATGATAAAGAGGTCTACCACCTAAAGGTTAGTTTTGTTTTTTTAATTTCACTCAATTTTCTATGTTAACAACATCTATTTGTGTGTTTGCATGTGTGTGTGTGTGCGTGCATGTGAGTGTGTGTGCATGCATGTGAGTGTGTGTGTGTGTGGATAGAGACAGACATCTGTTTTTGTGTGTGTATGTGCATGTGAGTGTGTGTGTATGTGTGTGTAGAGACAGATAGACATCTGTTTTTATATGCCTTAGCATTTGTTTGCACAACATAAGAGCATATAAAAAGTCAATACTAATGTAAAAAATGCAATAATTAGCCCACAGGGTTTCAGAAATGTAGAATATTTAATGGATCCTTTGTCTTGTTCTATGTGGGCAATTAAAAAAAATGCCTATTTATCTAGCAGATGAATTCCCCAACAAATAAAATATCAATGACTGCTGCATCAGAACTTACACTTCCTGATAAAAGAAAAATGAGCATCTGCTTTAAAAAAAAAAAAAAAAAAACCCAACCTGAGGAAAAGAAATGATAATAATATTATACATTACCTGGTTGCTATAATGAATCCTTCTGTTATAAACTGTTCAGTGTAACAAACAACCATATTGGACCCCAGGGAGCACTTATGTCTGATGAGAATAATTCAATTTAGTTAATGCCTTCCTTATAACAAATGGGTTTTATGCACCTCATGTCATTTGTTATAGCAAGGGAATACTGTAATAGATAAACATGGGGTAATATGAACTGTTTCTTCTTTAATATTGCATTTAATTTTTACTTTAAAATGGTGTTAAATTAATTTTTTATTGCAAGGAAAATTTGTGATACATAAACAAGTGGAAACATTTCTTTATGAATAATGCATCTTCTCTTTATATGATTGTAAATTAATTTATTATTACAAGGGAATAATGTAATAGACAAACAAGGGAAAATGCAAACTTGTTTCTTCTTAAATATTGCATTTAGTTTCTTCTCAAATATGGTTTTAAAATATATTTTTTGTAAAGCTTGACTTAAGTGAATTAAGATACCTCCTACGCCTAGACTTTATTTGTTTTCCATAAAACTTGTTGCAAAGCCATTTATTCAGCCCTTCGAAAGATGTCATGCCAACCTGGAAATTGTACAATAAGTCAGTTGGCTCATTTGAATTCATTAAAACTTCTTTGTAAGTGAAAACTTGTCTTGTTAAAGTAAAAATTTGTGCATGTAGTTAAAAAGCAATCATTGTTATTAAGTTTAATTGAGCAAATTTTATTTTACTCAGTTAATTGCAGCTTTTGTAGTCAAGTCATACTCACTGATCTTGGTATTTTTAATCAGTGTTATTATTTATTATGAATATAGTCCATAAAGGTTTTCACTGTAACTGGTAACAATAAGGAGAATGTTAAAAATCTGTACATGGATATTGTAATGCACTGAATGTTTCTACTTTAAATCACTTCTAGTTGTTCCTCTGGCTGATTTTGTATAGATGATTTGTGGGAAAAGCCAGTGAAAATAAACCTATGTAGAATCAACACAATTATATTTACAGTGTTTACTGAAGTACAAAAATGTTGTGAAAGGTAACATTTTTAAAAAAAAAGAATGAGGCTTTTTATGCTTACCAGTACATTGATATGTGCCTGAACAATTGCTGTTCAATAAAAACTATTTTCTTTTGGAACTTGTATATTTTATTTGGTCATTCAGTATGCTCTCAATATAACACCATGAGAACCATGATATCATACAGTCATCCCTTGCTGTAACACTATTCATGAGAGCCATGATATCAAACAATCCTCCCTTGCTGTAACACCATGAGAGCCATGCTATCATATAGTCCTCCCTTGCTGTAACACCATGAGAACCATGATATCATACAGTCATCCCTTGCTGTAACACTATTCATGAGAGCCATGATATACAATCCTCCCTTGCTGTAACACCATGAGAGCCATGCTATCATATAGTCCTCCCTTGCTGTAACACCATGAGAACCATGATATCATACAGTCATCCCTTGCTGTAACACTATTCATGAGAGCCATGATATACAATCCTCCCTTGCTGTAACACCATGAGAGCCATGCTATCATATAGTCCTCCCTTGCTGTAACACCATGAGAACCATGATATCATACAATCCTCCCTTGCTGTAACACCATGAGAACCATGATATCATACAGTCATCCCTTGCTGTAACACCATTCATGAGAGCCATGATATCATACAATCCTCCCTTGCTGTAACACCATGAGAGCCATGCTATCATATAGTCCTTCCTTGCTGTAACACCATTCATGAGAACCATATCATACAGTCCTCCCTTGCTGAAACACCATTCATGAGAACCATATCATACAGTCCTCCCTTGCTGTAACACCATTCATGAGAACCATGATATCATACAGTCATCCCTTGTTGTAATACCATTCATGAGAACCATGCTATCATATAGTCTTCCCTTGCTGTAATGCCATTCATGAGAACCATATCATACAGTCCTTCCTTGATGTAACACCATTCATGAGAACCATGATATCATACAATCCTCCCTTGTTGTAATACCATTCATGAGAACCATGCTATCATATAGTCCTCCCTTGCTGTAATGCCATTCATGAGAACCATGATATTGTAATTTTCCCTTGCTCAAATATCAGATGTGTGAACCATATCATATGGTCCCCCTGACTATAGCTCATTATAGCACCATTCATCACAACCATTTCTCCCTTCCTTTAACACCATTCATGACAACCATTTCTCCCTTTCTTTAACACCAAACATATCATACACTCCTCCCTCACTTTAATACAATTCAGCAGATCCATAAAAGCATACTGCGCCATATGTGAGGTTGTATTACATTGATATATTTATACATAATATTCTTATTAAATATAGACATTTCATCCCTGATTAAATCCACTTCCTGATACCAAGGTACTTTATAGTGAGGGAGTTTTGTATTTAATTAAAAAGTTTCAACTCACATTACTGCCATATAATGTACTGGTAGTTCAAAATCTACTTGGTTTACTTGAAATCAATGGTAGAATACATTGATAGTCCTTTATAAAGAGGTATCATGTATACAGTGGTAGATTATTATAAACAGGTATCCTATATACAGTACTAGTCGTCATGAACAGGTATCCAGTATACAGTGATAGTCCATTATGAACAAATATCCTTTAGTCAGAGATGTCCTCTAAGGCATGTTCCTTCAAACATTAACCTAAAAAGATAATGGTAAGACAAGATAGAACCAGAGCAGTAAGCTATGTGGAGAATCTTTATTTGGTACCATTTTGTGAAACACCTGAACAGGTGCTTGAAAAATCAATGGAGAATTTTTTATTGGATGAGATCATATAAATAAAGTTGTAAGAATAATTAGGTTTGGTGTTTAATGGCACAGGAACACAAGTATGTTATTTAGTGCCAAGGCAATAAAAATGCCTTTCCCAAGGGTACACCATGAAAAGTGATGGTAGAGTTTAAACCCAGATCCTTTTTAGTCGTGAGTCTAACATTCTAACCACTGGGCTAATACGGCACCCGTTATAAGTATCTTTACAGATGAATGGTATTATCCTATGTCCATTAAAAGTAGTACTTGTAACTTTCCATTTTTGTACTTGAAAATTTAAGATGTAGAATCATGTTATTGTATGAAATGTATTAATTTATTCCCATCCAAATCAATATATTGAATTTTGGTACTTTTTATTGCTTGTTGTGTGAGTAAACATGGAATTTGTGAGCATGCCTATAAAAAAATCCAATGAACTTCAGGTGAACAGATTTACACAGCTTTGTTTGCAGGATTTGGATGAATCTCCTATACTACTTATGTGGAACTAATTCCAAGTTATTAAGGGCAGAAAATATGGACAATTTACAGCTGTCAGGGCCTAATTAGATAATATTTACCATAAGGAGACAAGTGTTGGGTTATCTTTAATAGAGTTTATATCCCTTTTAAAGCTGTTATTGTATAGCTAAAGACAAATTTGGCAATACCTTTAGGCTTATAATACTCAGTAGGAGGTAACCTGAGCAATTAATTGATATTTATTCAACACATAGGAGTACATTATATATATATATATATATATATATATATATATATATATATATATATATATATATATATATATATATATATATATATATATATATATATATATATAATGGCTCTAAGAATTCTTGGTAAAGTAGGACCTTAAGTTGGGAATGATTTAATATACAGATTATTAAGGTCTTGTTACATGGAAGTGAGGTATTTACTCCATGTTGTAAGACAATTAAGGTATCAGCTAGGATTTCGTTTTGGTTTGGTTTGTTATTTTACAGCACACAAATAGGTTATTTAGTGCCACAGTAGCCAACCAACTTGAGCTTAGCATAGAAGGACCAAGTTCAGTTGTTATACTCAAGATTGCTACCTTTAGGTTTTGAGCTTAGCACATAAATCAATGAGCCAACACAGCTCTTTCCACCAATTGTTGTATCTTAGGACATGCTGTAACATGAGTGACAGTATATTAGGCCTGTTATGAAATGCATGAGGGCTCATCAAGCTTCTTATGGCATGTGAGGGTACATCAGGCCTGTTATGACTATGAGGGTACATCAGGCTTGTTATGACATGAGTGATTGCACATCAGGCCTCATACAACATTAGTGAGGGCAATCATCAGGCCTATTATGACATGAGTGAGGGCACATACAGCCTATTATGAAATAAGTGAGGGCACATCAGGCCTCTTAGGACCTGAGTGGGGGCACATCAGGCCTTTTATGACATGAGGGCACATCAGGCCTCTTTTGACATGAGTGAGGGCACATCAGGCCTATTATGACATGAGTGAGGGCATATCAGGCCTCTTATGACATGAGTGAGGGATCATCAGGCCTATTATGACATGAGTAAAGGCACATCAGACCTCTTATGACATGAGTGAGGGCACATCAGGCCTCTTATGATATTAGTGAGAGGGAACATCAGACCTATTATGACATGAGTGAGGACACATCAGGCCTATTATGACATTAGTGAGAGGGCACATCAGGCCTATTATGACATGAGTGAAGCCACATCAGGTCTATTATGACATGAGTGAGGGATCATCAGGCCTCTTATGACATGAGTGAAGGCACATCAGGCCTATTATGACATAAGTGTGGGCACAGTGGGCCTATTATGACGTGAGTGAGGGCACATCAGGCCTCTTTTGATATGAGTGATAGGGCACATCAGGCCTATTATGACATGAGTGAGGGCACATCAGGCCTATTATGACATGAGTGAGGGCACATCAGGCACATTATAACATGAGTGAGGGCACATCAAGCCTCTTATGACATGAGTGAGGGCATATCAGGTCTCTTATGATATGAGTGAGAGGGCACATCAGGCCTATTATGATATGAGTGAGGGCACATCAAGCCTCTTATGACATGAGTGAAGGCATATCAGGCCTATTATGACATGAGTGAGGGTATATAAGGCCTATTATGACATGAGTGAGGGTATATAAGGCCTATTATGGCATGAGTGAGGGCACATCTGGCCCATTATGACATGAGTGAGGGCACATCCGGCCCATTATGACATGAGTGAGGTCACAGTGGGATATTATGACATGAGTGAGGGCACATCAGGCCTATTATGATATGAGTGAGGGCACATCAGGCCTCTTATGATATTAGTGAGAGGGAACATCAGACCTATTATGACATGAGTGAGGACACATCAGGCCTATTATGACATTAGTAAGAGGGCACATCAGGCCTATTATAACATGAGTGAAGCCACATCAGGTCTATTATAACATGAGTGAGGGATCATCAGGCCTCTTATGACATGAGTGAGGGCACATCAGGCCTATTATGACATAAGTGTGGGTACAGTGGGCCTATTATGATATGAGTGAGGGCACACCAGGCCTATTATGATATGAGTGAGGGCACATCAGGCCTATTATGACATGAGTGAGGGTATATAAGGCCTATTATGACATGAGTGAGGGCACATCTGGCCCATTATGACATGAGTGAGGGCACATACGGCCCATTATGACATGAGTGAGGGCACATCCGGCCCATTATGAGATGAGTGAGGGCACATCAGGCCTATTATGACATGAGTGAGGGCACATCAGGCCTATTATGACATGAGTGAAGGCACATCAGGCCTCTTGTGACATGAGTGAGGGCTCATCAGGCCTATTATGATATGAGTTAGGGTATATAAGGCCTCTTATGACATGAGTGAGGGCTCATTAGGCTCATTATGATATGAGTGAGGGTATATAAGGCCTCTTATGACATGAGTGAGGGCTCATCAGGCCTATTATGATATGAGTGAGGGTATATAAGGCCTATTATGATATGAGGGCACATCTGGCCCATTATGACATGAGTAAGGGCATATTAGGCCTATTATGATATAAGTGAGGGCACAGTGGGCTATTATGACATGAGTGAGGGCACATCAGGCCTCTTATGACATGAGTGAGGGATCATCAGGCCTCTTATTTCATGAGTGAGGACATATCCAGCCTATTATGACATGAGTGTAGGCACAGCCGACACATTATGACATGAGTGAGGGCACATCAGGCCTATTATGACGTGAGTGAGGGCTTATCAGGCCTATTATGATATGAGTGAGGGTATATAAGGCTTCTTATGACATGAGTGAGGGCACATCCAGCCCATTATGACATGAGTTAGGGCACATCAGGCCCATTATGACATGAGTGAGGGTATATAAGGCTTATTATGACATGAGTGAGGGCACATCTGGCCTATTATGACATGTGTGAGGGCACATCAGGCCTCTTATGGCATGAGTGAGGGCTCATCAGGCCTATTATGATATGAGTGAGGGTATATAAGGCCTAATGACATGAGTGAGGGTATAAGGCCTCTTATGACATGAGTGAGGGCACATCCAGCCTATTATGACATGAGTGAGGGCACATCTGGCCTATTATGACATGTGTGAGGGCACATCAGGCCTATTATGACATGAGTGAGGATATATAAGGCCTATTATGACATGAGTGAGGGTATATAAGGCCTATTATGACATGAGTGAGGGCACATCTAGCCTATTATGACATGAGTGAGGGCACATCAGGCCTATTATGATATGAGTGAGGATATATAAGGCCTTATTATGACATGAGTGAGGGCACATAAACTAATCCATATATACTTACGTATGACTTGAATCATACTGTAAACTGTGTAGACCCAGATCTGTTTCAGTGTGATTCACTGGCATATCCATTGCAGTTCATTAGGAGTAATCAGTGCAACAAATAATATATACTCTAATCATTGTGTACTGGTAAATCATGGACCATGCTATTTGCATTTGAACTCAACTTGTATATGAGTATATATGGTATTTTGATTAATTCCCACATTACCCCTATATGATTTACCTAGAAATAGACACAGTATGGTAATAAAAAATTATAAATGCTCAGATGTTGAGAATATTTTATATTACTTCATTAACTTATATGGCTTTAAGCATCATTTTGTCCTTAATGCAAATTTCTATTTAAAAATAATTAAATATTTTAGATTTATATGCTTATGCTCAAGCAAGGTGTCTGATCACCTAAAACTTAAACTAATATATGTGAAACTAATGTATATGAAACAGGTATTTTATGAAATAGTATTATATATGAAAATAATATATATAAAACTACTAATATATTTGAAACTAATATATACAAAACTAATATATTTGAATTTAATATATATGAAATTAGTATTATATATATCACTAGTATTACATGAAACTTCTCATATGAAACTAGTATTATATGCAGTTAGTATTATATATGTAACTAATATATCTGAAACTGGTATTATATATGAGACAAGTATTATATGAAAGTAGCACTAAATATGAAACAAGTATTATATGAAATGAGTTTTATATATGAAACAAGTATTATATGAAATTATTATTATATATGAAACTTATTATATATGAAACAAGTATTATATGAACCTAGTATTATATATCAAACAAGTATTATATGAAACTAGTATTAAATATGAAACTAGTATTACATGAATGTAGAATTATATGAAGCTAGTATTATATATGTAACTAATATATCTGAAACTAGTATATAAAAATTGTATTATATATTAAGCTGGTATTATCGATGAAACTGATATATATTAAACTAGTGTGTGTTTGTGTATATATATATATATATATATATATATATATATATATATATATATATATATATATATATATATATATATATATATATATATAATATATATATATTTAAAGCCAGTATTATATGAAATAAGTATTTTATGAAACTAGTATTATATATGAGCTAGTAATGTGGAACTAGTATTATACTTTACTTCCTTTTCAAAATGTTATTATTTGACAAAATTTGATTCTACTGTACTTCATTTTGATAAATATGCAGGACTCACTATGCCATATTTCAGTACATAATGTGGTGGGTGGTTGTAGACAACAACTATTACATGAAAATGAGGCAGAGCTGTATGATTGAATAAAAACTTTTAACTATACCATATCATATATAGTAACATACACACACACGCATGAAGAATCATCGTTTATGAAAGAGAATTATGTAATTGTGCATTGGTGTGAAATATAACTAAAAACTAGATGAAAACCTGTAACTTACATGCCTTAAACAATGCATACCCCTCTCTTTTTGTACAAAATTTGCACAATACCTGTAACCTTCAATGTTCAGTGGGATGAGTGCTGAAACCCACCCATAATATCCTGGTCTCATCATCAAACCTCAGAACTTCTGTCACATGCTTCAAGTTGTTGAATATTACTGAAGTTTGGTAAATATGCACAGGTACAAAGCAAATAAAATGAAATTCTGAAATTTTCATGATTTTAGCCTAACTACTCTTGTGGGGGTACCAAACTGATGACCCTCCCACTTAGCCAAAAAAAGAAAAATATTTTGTGTTTGTGTTTCCCCCTAAGTTGTGTTGTATTGTCTTCTTTATAAAATAGAATTTTGGTAAAAAAAAAATTATTTAACAAGCAAATTTGTGATGGGGGTATATAAAGGGTTGTTCATCCAATCAGATTTCAATATCATGATCAGAATCCCTATCCTTTCAAATTCAAGTAACCTTTGCATATTGTTCCTATGTGCTATGTTTGTTATATGTGTGTTTGCTATTTTGTATGATTGCTATAGATTTGTGTCTAAGGACAGCATTAAATCAAATTCTTCCTAGCTTCTCCTTAGTTGTATTATATATATGTATATATATATATATATATATATATATATATATATATATATATATATATATATATATATATATATATATATATAGATGCAATAAACTGACGACAAACAGTACGAAACTAGTAACTAACTAGCCTAAGCGCTTTCGACTCTTAATGAGTCTTTTTCAAAGGCAAATACAAAACATAGTTACGACAAACAAATAAACACAAAAACGTAGCATACGAAGGGGCGATAAAAGATGCAAAACCTGTCAACATATGATAGAGACCAAGACATTCACTAGCACAGTGACTAAAGAAAAACTATACATACATGGTCCAAACAAAACGTGCAAAACAGAGAATGTGATTTATCTCATCACATGTAAGATCTGTGGCCTTCAATACGTGGGAGAAACTGAAAAGCTACACATAAGGATAAACCTTCATAGATCTGATTGGATGACAAAAAAGCTGTACAGAAGCCCGGTCGCAGAACACTTCTCCTCCCATGGCCACACTTTCAGTGATATAATACTTATCGCTATTGCTAACAACCACAGCTGGAGTTCCGAAACCAGGAAGGAAAAGGAATCCTACTGGATACGACGCCTTAGAACATTGAAACCAAGCGGTCTAAACCAAGAAGACTAGAAAATGAAAACTATGCACTAGTAGAATTTAACTTTTTCTAAATCTTCTTATCCTTCAATTTTTACTATAAGAATAACCAGTATAGAATCAAATATCCGGGATATAATCTGCGTTACATATGTACACAAAGTAAAAATAGATGTCGCTTTGGCTTGTAGACTTTTAGGGAATTATACAACGTTTTCAGTTTCCGCAACTAGTCTATACAAGCTGGTTGTATTTATAGTTTTAGCACATGTGAAGATAGAAATGTAGAGGTTTACAAACACAATGTTTTTGTGTTTATTTGTTTGTCGTAACTATGTTTTCTATTTGCCTTTGAAAAAGACTCATTAAGAGTCGAAAGCGCTTAGGCTAGTTAGTTACTAGTTTCGTACTGTTTGTCATCAGTTTATTACATCTATTTTAATTAATCCCTGACAAACGTGATCCCTTGGTGGATCCAGTACGCTTGAGAGGGTTGTTATTCGCCATATGATTTGTATTCTTTATATATATATATATATATATATATATATATATATATATATATATATATATATATATATATATATTTGGTTGGTTGGTTGGCTTCTGTTAGTCTCGAGAGACATGGAAATGAGCCCATGAAAGGTGTCCTAGTTTGTAGCTGTGCAGCGTCTTCTGTGACTATAAAGTCCTACACGGGAGTGGCAATCCTTGCTGCAGTTGCTACACTTGAAATATGACTCAGGTCTTGGTTGGAACTGCATCCTCTTCCTCTGAGATCTTTTCTCATCAGCGAGCTGTTGTAACTTTTCTTCGCTGGCTTTCAGACCGTGTACAGAGCATGTCGCCAGCTGGACTTGACGAGGGCAAGCTCTTCCCAGGTGTTGACCTCTATTCCAATAGCTTTCATATCCTGCTTGCAGACATCCTTGAAGCCAAGATGTGGCCATCCTATTGATCTTCTGCCTGAGGCAAGCTTAGAGTAGAGAAGGTCTTTGGGGATCCATCCATCATCCATTCGATGCACATGGCCCAGCCATCTGATGCGAAGGTGGCGGAGGAGTGTGACCATGCTGGGAATTTTGGTCTATTGAAGCACCTCGTTGTTTGTCACACGATCGCTCCAGGTGATCCCAAGTATGCGACGGAGACAACGCATGTGAAAGGCGCTTAGTCATTTCTCCTGAGAGGCGTACAGGGTCCAAGTTTCGCTGGCATACAGAAGAGTGCTAAGCACGCAGGCACGGTACATGGTGATCTTAGTGTTTAATGTCAGCTTGTTGTTGTTCCACACTCTCTTCGACAATCTAGAGAGAGTTGTTGACGCCTTTTCAATCCGATTGTTGAGCTCGGCATCAAGTGAGAGGTTATTGGTGATGGTAGAGCCAAGGTAAGTGAACTCACTGACTACTGCTAGTTTGTAGTTGTTAATGGTTATGCTGGGAGGGTCTGCGTCCTGAGCCATCACGTTGGTTTTCTTTAGGCTGATGGTCAGCCCGAATTCATCACATGCTTTAGCAAAACGGTCCATCAGGCATTGTAGTTCAGTTTCTGTATGAGTGGCTATAGCAGCATCATCTGCAAAGAGCATGTCCCTAATGGTTGCTTTCCTTACTTTACTCATTGCCTTCAGTAATGCCAGGTTGAACAGTCTGCCGTCTGAACGCATGTGCAGGTAGATCCCTTATGTGGACGTCTCAAAGGCGTACTTAAGCAGGACAGCGAAGAAGATGCCAAAGAGTGTGGGGGCAAGGACACAGCCTTGTTTCACTCCTCTATGGATATTGAATGGCTTGGACGATGAGCCATCATACTGCACTGTGCCTTTCATGTCTTCATGGAAGGACTGGACCATGCTTAACAGCTTTGGAGGGCATCCAATATTCGTCAGGATTTTGAAGAGTCCATCTCTGCTGACCAGATCAATGCTTTGGTGAGGTCTATAAAAGCCAGGAAGAGGGGTCTGTGTTGTTCCCTGCATTTCTCTTGCAGTTGCCTGATGGAGAAGATCATGTCGATTGTGGACCTCTCTGCGCGGAACCCACACTGAGACTCTGGATACACTCTGTCGGCAAGCATCTGCAGTCTGTTCAGGATGACTCTAGCGAAGACTTTACCCATGATGCTGAGAAGTGATATGCCCCTGTAGTTGTTGCAGTCACTTCTGATGTTGGCGTCTCTCATGTCCTGAGGCACTGCACCTTCATCCCAGCACTGGCAGAGAAGATCATAAAGGTGTGTGAACAGCACACTGCCACCACATTTGATGACTTCTGCTGGGATGCCATCCTTTCCTGGGGCTTTACCTGTGGTCAGTTTCTCTAATGCTAGCTTTAGTTCTGTCTCAGTAGGTTTCTCATCCAGTTTGGTCAAACAAGAAAGGTTTTCAATGGCGTTGAGGGCATTGTTGGTCACGTTATTCTCTCTGGAATACAGTTTGGAGTAGTACTCCACCCAGCACTCCATCTGTTTGTTCTTGTCATGAATGATATCTCATGCAGAAGACTTCAGTGGAGCTATCACTTTCTTCATTGGGCCCATTGCTTTCTTTATGCCATTATACATGCCTCTGATGTTTCCATTGTCTACTGCTGACTGGATGCTCTGACAGAGTAGAAGCCAGTATTCATTAGCGCATTGCCGTGCTAACCTCTGCACTTTGCTTCTGGTAGACCTATATGCATGTAGTGTCTTCACACAGGGGGAACGCTTGAATTCCAGGTGGGCACTGCGATGCTCTTCTATTGCTGGCATGAGTGTGGCGGAATTGGCGTCAAACCAGTCATTGTTCTTTGTCTGCTTCTTACCAAAGATTCTTGTGGCTGCACTGTACACAGTATCTCTGATGTTGTCCCATCTCTCTTTGGCACTTCCGTAGGGAGATTCTGAACTGAACGCCTTGGAGAGGTCATAAGTGAATTCTTCAGCCTTGTCTGGATATGACTTCTTGCTTACATCGATGTGTAGTTTACCCCCTTGTCTAGAGTGGTGGATCTTCTTTGGTTGAAGCTTAAATTTACAGCGGACTAGAGAGTGATCGGTGTCGCAGTCAGCGCTGTGAAATGTACGAGTAAGCTGCACACCCTTCATGGCTGAACGTCTTGTGATAATCAAGTCCAGCTGATGCCAGTGTTTGGATCGGGGATGCCTCCAAGACACTTTGTGCTGTGGTTTTGTCTGAAAAAATGAATTGGTGATGCTGAGGTTGTGGAACGAGCACATTTCTAGTAGACGTTGCCCGTTTTCATTCATCTTCTCAATGCCAAACTTGCTGAGACACAAAGGCCAGGAGTCGTGATCGGCACCCACCCTAGCATTGAAGTCGCCCAGTAATATCAAGTTCTCTTCCTTCGGAATATTGTCGATGAGCAAGTTGAGCTCATTGTAAAATGCATCCTTGGTATCTGTGGTGGCACTAAGTGTGGGAGCATAAACACTGATTAGATTAACTAGCCCGGTTGTGGTGTGGAGGCGAAGAGATAGCAGTCTTTCGTTTCCTTGTTGGCAGGGTTCTATCATAGCCAGCAGAGAGTTTCTGACAGCAAAACCAACACCATACTCCCTAACTTCGTCTGAGCTCTTACCTGGTATCCGTGTCTCTTTAAGTGAGGCGAGTTCGTCGTTGATGACTTTAGTCTTTCGAACATCACTGATTGCCTAGAGATCATCTGAAAGCCCTGTCAGCATAGTCCAGACGTTCCAGGTACCTAGCTTGAGGATTGTTGATTTCCTTGTTTTTTGTTTGTTTTTTCTTGGTGCTGTAGTTGCAGCCCGCTTGTCAGGTACTCCCGTATCTTAAGCCCTGCGCACCCAGCAAGGCAGGCGAGCTGTGGCGGGATGGCACCTTATTGGCTGGGGGCTGCCCAGCTTGAGACGGGTGATATCTGTCCAATGAGATCTGTTGGTCTCTCCCACCGTCGGAAGCAACCCCTGGGATCTAACTCTACGCCAATCGAGTGGTGACTTATAACTGGTAACTGTTGCTTCCTGTGTTGTGTCAATGCTGTGAAGCAAAGCTGGACTGTCCTCTCCAGGGCGCAAGCCTGGGCAAGGTTATATGGAGAATCAGCTGTTGCCCATGCAACTGACTCCCCCTCTCCACGCAGCTGATGGATCCAAGGGAAAGGACAAGCCGATACATCATGGCACCAGCAGCGTCACAGGAGTTGTCGAGATGTCACTAAATGCAGTGACAATTCACCTTAGGGACTCCGTCTCTGGATTTTCTGTTGGGGTTTACTCCCTTAGTTTTTCCAATGTAAGGGTATAGTCGCAAGGCAGTGAAGGTTTGAAATCAGAGTTTACCTTCTCCTAGACGGGCTACCACCCAAGGTTAACGGGCCCCATCTGCCCGAAACATCTGGTTTTGAGTCGACAGAAACTCGCCTGCCATCCCTTCTCCAGTTAGTTTAAACAGGTTCAGCCGGGCTTAGTAGTTAAGCCACCCGTGAAGGCCTGGAGCTGGATTTGGTTGTCAGAGGCTATCACAGATGCAAGCCATTGGGGGATTTCTAGGGGAAGTGGGTGCTTATCTCCCACAACTGCCCATACATACATACATACATACATACATACATACATACATACATACATACATACATACATACATACATACATACATACATACATACATACATACATACATACATACATACATACATACATACATACATACATACATACATACATACATACATACATACATACATACATACATACATACATACATACATACATACATACATACATACATACATACATACATACATACATACATACATACATACATACATACATACATACATACATACATACATACATACATACATACATACATACATACATAATTTGAAAATGTCATTTTCTCATTTCCTTAGTAGAATTTTAAATTTTCTCCCATAGGGTGTTTATTTTGAATAAGAAACTGTTGCAATTTCAAAAGTAAAATAAATCTTAGTGTAGTTTTTTATGTTTATATGTGCTGGGTGAGACATTCCTCATTTTAAGTTTTTCTTTTCCTATCTCACTTCTGGGTAAAGTAGGCTGAAACCTGTTTAAGGAGTGACATTTCTTATATTTTATTTATCATGCTTTTTTTAATTTATGGGCACATCCTTATCTTTTGCTTTGAATGTCATGCTTTGAATTATGACAATAATAATCAGATTGAGTGTAGATTTTTTTCACACAAAAGGAGTTCAAAAGGCCTACACATTAAGGAGGAAATAAAAATGTGTTTGTTCCTAATGGTTATTTGGGATACCCAATGTTCATTTGATTTGGCTTTTGATTAGTCATATCCCTTGTATTTGTGTAATGTTTGTCCATGTCCTACATATGGAATTTTCAAGGGCTTTTTTGCAGGACTGTCCACTTTGCGTAGCGCCCTGTGACTCAACCATGCAAATTTTCTATATCCCATACTTCTCCCATATGTAGGTTACCCTGTACCCTCAAATATTTTCTGAAAGAAGAAAGAAAAAAAAATTAGAGAAAGATTATAATTTATGTATTAATGACCTTAGAGTTCCCATTTTATAGTATTGGTTATTAGTGTTAAAATTATGTAAAGCACCAAAGAAGGTGATTTCCCATGTTAAATTTAAATAAAATCATAATTTTTGGTTTCTCTGAGGTGAGAGATAAGGTTGAGAATCCAGCCAGCGCATAGGCTGGTACACCCCCCCTACTTGAGCTGTAAACCAAACCAACCCCCACATCTCTTACCCCCAACCCTGGTTTCAACATGAGTTGAAAGATGAGGCTATTTAGTGTAGAATCATTTTCTTTACCCATGAGATGAAGAATGAGGAAAAGGTTCCAGCCCGTGGGCTGTAAACCGAAACCTCCTTGCCATCCTCCACCCCCAAGTTAAGTATTTTCTGGTCTTTGTCGTGACTAGGGGATTGATTTTCTTGAAACTTACTGATGTGATGCCTGATGTTTATTTACCACTTAACATTATTGGTTTAATCAGTCTTGTAGGTGTTTCTAACCTGCAATGTGATAAGACTGGGGGAACCTGTCTAACAGATTTATCAAAAAGTAGGGGGGTGTTTTAGCCTTTTATCAGACAAATGTTGTATATACCCACTTATATGTCTAATCCAGCAGCAAACCACATAGACCCAGATTTGCTGTCACATAGTGCACAGCCAGATAGGGTCTGTGTTGTCAGTTCTGTTAATTATTCCAAACAAATTGAATAGACCCAGATCTGCTGTCACATAGTGCACAGACAGATAGGGTCTGTGTTGTCAGTTCTGTTAATTATTCCTGACAAATTGCATAGACCTAGATCTGTTGAGTAGAGAATGGTATATTTTTATATAAATATTTGCCAAAATTTTTAAATTAGGCTAGCATGGGACCATATACTTCCTACTTGGAAAACTCCCACAATAGACTGTGAAAGCTAACTCTTGCAGTACACTAACCCCCACCCCAACCGTAGTGGCCCTGGATAAATTGCAAACCCCACTTATAATGTGAAGATAGGTGTGGATTTCCATTTTGTATTTAATGAAATCTTAAAAACCTGGCTTCTATTGCTTGACTTTTTTTTTAAAAAAATGATTAAAATTGGTAATTGAAATATCAATATTTGTACTTGCTTAATTATCAAAAATGGCAGTGCATGGAAATTTGGAATTTTCATTCCAAAGTGCAAATTTTAGTAGGAACTCATATTCGGCAATATTTTCTTTAATAACAATATTTTTTCAGTAAATAACAACATTATGGCATTATGATGAAAATATTGATCAATGGAAGTGTTGGTAAATGCCTACCAGCAACACTGTTAGAAATAAATTTAAATTATATTTATGCTTTAATTAATTGGGTTTCAGTGTAACCATACTTGTGAAAGCCATTATCTATTAGAATGTGTAAAGAGTCAAGGGTGATGCTTTGGAGGTCTTCCTGGAGATCCTAATTAATTGTTTACTCTTTGGCTGAGCTGGCTTTATTTTGAAAATAGCTGGGAACTTAATTGACACAATAACACACAGGCTAGAGCAGACATTACAGTAACACAATGGTATAGATCAGTTCTTCTCTTCTTGTTAAAATCATAGATGATATTAATAGACCCAATTGCTTGTGAATTATCAAGGGAGATGTAGTATGTACATTCACTTGTTGGGGAAATTTTTATATAACATTAATATGACAATTTTAAATGTCATAAAATTTAACAAGATAATTATTTAAGTGTACAGCATACATATTACATCAAATATTGTAGATAACATCATGTCTTTGAAAAATACACCGATAATTTCCCTTTGACGATTGATTGGTAACGTTCTAAGTGGGCTCAGATTTTAGTTTAAAACTGGATAAAGCCATTTCTACTGGCAATCAATATTCGCAGTTTGAAAATGAAATGATGAAGATTAAAGATATAAAAGAAATTTCTATGCATGCTTTTAGTTTTATTCAGAATGGTAAGATGAATCCAGATGGATCAATCAAATCTTTTCCCATTTACAAGCTTTATCATTCTAGCATATCATTTGTACTGAATGACCTCAGTTCTTTTCTTTTTGCTAGTATGGAATAACACTTAGTGCAGATTAGGTACAACACAAATTTGTTCATGGTAACTTTTGTATGCTGTAAGACCAGAAATATTTATGGGGATACAAAATTAGTGGTGTAGGATTCAGTGAACAAATTATTTTATGGAGATAAAAAGTTTTGGCTGGTGCTCATGAATGGACCAAAACACATTAAACATAACAATACTTTTCACTGTGGATTATATTAATATTTACAAGAACAAATAGAGATAAATAATCCACCACAGTTTTCTTTGTACAGTAAAAAAAGGGTCCACAGCACTATTGGCCCTTTTTTTTATACAAACACAGAGAAGATTGTGGTATATTAAAAAGGTAATTGGATACAGCTGATTCAGGAGGCCAACAAACTAATCATTTTAAGTTGTAAATCAAATATATGCATTACTAGTATAATATTTTGTATTTAAATGAGTATTCTATAATTGGCAATACCATAGAAAACATGTTATTAAATATGTTTTGTATGGCCAAATCTAACCCTTAATTACTATATTTTGGTGAGTATAATGTATATCACATAATGAGGGGAAAAATTCATAATTCCATTATAAAATGTGCATGTGACATAATACATTTTAAAATCCTTATTATTTCACTCTGTTTTCATAGTCTAACAGCCATATGTGGATGGCCCTTAAAAGGGTCATTTTAAGGCTTTCCTTATCGATGTAGTTCATCAAATCCATCCTCTTTGCAAATGTACTGGTACCTAGACAAAGCAAAGTGACTACTGGTATGTTTAGCTTATTTAAAAGCTTTGTCCATGACGATTACCATGAAAGACCATGCAATGACTTGTCATCGAAGCACTGATGATTACCATGAAAAACCATGCAATGACTTGTCATCGCAGCACTGTTGATTACCATGAAAGACCATGCAATGACTTGTCATCGCAGCACTGATGATTACCATGAAAAACCATGCAATGACTTGTCATCGCAGCACTGACGATTACCATGAAAAACCATGCAATGACTTGTCATCGCAGCACTGATGATTACCATGAAAGACCATGCAATGACTTGTCATTGCAGCACTGATGATTACCATGAAAAACCATGCAATGACTTGTCATCGAATCACTGATGATTACCATGAAAAACCATGCAATGACTTGTCATCGAAGCACTGATGATTACCATGAAAAACCATGCAATGACTTGTCATCGAAGCACTGATGATTACCATGAAAAACCATGCAATGACTTGTCATCGCAGCACTGATGATTACCATGAAAAACCATGCAATGACTTGTCATTAAAGCACTGATGATTACCATGAAAAACCATGCAATGACTTGTCATCACAGCACTGATGATTACCATGAAAGACCATGCAATGACTTGTCATCGCAGCACTGATGATTACCATGAAAAACCATGCAATGACTTGTCATCGCAGCACTGATGATTACCATGAAAAACCATGCAATGACTTGTCATCGCAACACTGACGATTACCATGAAAGACCATGCAATAAATTGTCATTGAAGCACTGATGATTACCATGAAAAACCATGCAATGACTTTTCATCAAAGCACTGATAATTGCCCTGAAAGACCAGCCATGTCATTGAAGCACTGTTTACCTTTAAAGACACCATGCTGTCAAGTAGATATTGTGCACTCTATTGTAACAAAGAACCAAGCTTATATTCAAAGAAAAGTCAATTACAAATTGACCTAGACAGAATTGCATAATGTAACTATATATAGCATATCCTAGCCAATGCTTTCTACTGTGAATAAAACCCACACTGAGTCAGTGAAGCCCTAATCATTGTATAGTCCCAGAGATGTATGAAATATTCCTTACTGGTGCTTTTAACAATCATATTTATTTAATTGTTTTAGAAACTGTGTCCCATTATGTTTTGATTGTATTTTTTTAACAGTCTCAACAATCATATTGCAGCCATTAATGCGGAACTAATTTAATTCGAACACCAAACTTATGCAGGAATGTCAGTTTATAAAACTTAAAGAATAAAAAAAAATAATGATTATTTAGTGTCATGATTTTTGCAGGTTTTACTGCATTAAAATATATCAATGATGTCATTTTATCTAGGCAAAATCTTTGTCTCACCTGGAGTTGAGCATCATTGCAAGCCACTGGGAAAATCTGCTATGCCATCTATGATAAGATTTTCACCTGTAGCTTTCAGTGATACCATTACTCATTAATGATATACATAATTTTTTAATTCATGAAAAAAAGGAAATCTTATGGCAGACAGCCACAAGTGATAAGAGAAACTAGTGACAAATGGAATCCAGATGTTCAGCACATGACTTAACCAGGAATGTTATATTTTTTACATGTTCACATTTAAAATGGAACTTGGCAGGTTGATTTTATGTTTTACAGCACAGCAGGACAAGTACTTATTTAATGCCAAGGCAGTTGAAGTAAAGTGCCTTGTCTGATGATAGGATTTGAACACTTAACCTTATGATTGTAAGTCCAGCACTGTAACCACTGAGCCATTATAGCTCCATGAACCTGGTTGAAGAAGCAGTATATCTTATTGTCAGAAAGATAAATTTGCTGTAAAATTTCTTCACAAAGTATGCATCAAAAACATCTGAAATAATATAATTAAATACGTTGCTACAGTTCATCAGTTTTAAAACAGCACAGCAAAAATTATGTTTGAATAAATAGTTCACCATTTGAATAAATAGTTCAGTTTCATGAAAAATTACTTGAAAAAAACCCCACTTTTTTCAGTCACTATTTTGCGGGAAGCAACAAAAATTTAACATTTTGTGAAATATCTTCAAGGATGGATACCAGATGAATCATTTTTGGGAACCTCTTTTGATGCAGGAAGGATGCATTACAAATATGGGGTCATAAAATAGTGGTTTAAGGTGGAGGGGGACACTCTTAGATGTCAAAATTAGTAGGACTGGGATTGCTCCCTCTGGAAGGGATGGCAGGGAAGGAGGAAAAACACATTTTAATTTTCTGGCTTAGAATTAGTTTGTATTGGGAAAAAAAGTAAATATCCTAGATTCATCTTATCTAATGATGTGGATGGAAGAGATAATAGAGAGAAATATTTGTTCACATGTACAGACAATTTGGGATCCTCTAGGCTGATGTGTATGGTATTATTATGCAAAAGCCCATCCTTAATTAGAAAATTATTAGATTAATTAATAGTTCAGATTATATAAGCACTTTGCTTTGGCCTTGGTTGAAAAGCTTCGTGTTGGTATTAATTTGAATGAAAAGATCTTTTTATAGTATATACCAACTTGAGACGTCTTTAATTCAAACTTGGTACTGATAATGTAAACTTGGTATTTGATCAAGCCTTTAATTATAAGAAGTACTTTACATACATCCATAAAAATCATTTATTGGATTCATGTTGTAAAGAAATGTATTCATCAACTTCTGCATGGTTGTGTCAACCTCGGTTAAACTGAATTTTAAATGCCCTATACATCTGCCTTTTATTCAAAAATTTAGTTAAGATTTAATTTATTTTCATTGTGCATTCCTGGTGAAATTGAGTTCATTAAGTGCTTTACAACCCTATTTATAAAAGATCTATTTGTTTGTGCTTTAGATGAGTATAATTAAATATAAAATAGAGCTTGAGGTTTGTTACTTTTTAGTGCAAGCAAGGCAGGAATGTCTTAAACAACTGATCCCAGTTGACTGATTTATTGTCTGTTTAAAGTTGGTGAACAACTGTCTGCTCAATCAACAAAATTTTCATCCTGGATAAAAAATTTCATCCTGGATATAAAATTTCATCCTGGATATATTATGATCATATATTATGATCAGGTGGCAGTTTGTTAAACTTGTATGATGTTATGTTCTAATGCAATATTTCATTACTGAATTGGTAGCATATAATAGATTAATAAATGCTTTTTGATAAATTTATCGATATGGGTTTTTTTAAAAATGCATTTTTACATAAAAATGATAGTTTGAGAAAGTGAATAAATGGTAGGAAAATGTGATTTTGGTAACCAGTAAGTTCCTTCTAACCTATGAATTGATAAATGGCTGTTTGTATAATTCCTGATTTAAGCTGCTGGCTTTGAGTGTATGTAGCTGTCAAATCAAATAGGCTTCTTTGGATTTCCTAATTTCTCTGCTCCATTTCGAAAAAATTGGTGATCCCAGTCAGGAGTACCTCATGGAAAGTATGGCCTGGAGAAAATAAATATTCAGCCATTGGGCTTGTTTCCATTTTATTGGTGTGCCAATCTGACCTGTGGAGATTATTTATAATATTTAATTTAAAAAAGTGTTTCCATTTTATTGGTGTGCCAATTTGACCTGTGGAGATTATTTATAATATTTAATTTAAAAAAGTGTTTCTCCAAGCTGTATACCTTGCATGTGATAAGGTAGATCATTTTATTTCTGTGTTACATGTTTTATTTTAGTATGGTATGAATATTAAGATTTTTGACTGTGGCTGCTGGAACATGTGTTCGTTTCCTTCATATGTTGGCATATTGCCTTGCATCTTTGGTTTCCACAAAGCTTCAATTTCTCATCTATTGTTTGGTTTGAGAGTGGTTTAAATTTGCCCTGACTTGCATGTCTCTCAAATTTTGAGGTTTGCAAAATGTTTTTTCAGGTTTATGTGGTGTAACAGCCCAGTTGATCTGTGCAGCCCAGTTGATGTATGCTGTGGTATTCCACAGGGTTCTGTTCTTGTTCTATTCTTTTCATGCTTTACACTCATCTCCTCTCAAGTGTCATAGATTATCATCCAGTGTCTCACCAATTGTACACTGATGACACCCAAATATACAAATATATCTGAAGTTGTTGCTACCATCCAAGGTGTAGAGAGGTGTATTTCTGATGTGAAATCATGGAAAACATGTAACAAGCTTCGGATGAATGATGATAAAACTGAAGCCATTGAGATTTCAATGCAAAGACTTTCTCATTCACATCCTTTACTTTCAAACAATAAATATTAACAACACCAACATTAAATTTACACAGACAGTATAAAACCTAGGTGTTACTCTCACAAGTACTCTCTCATTGCACCAACAGGTCATGAACATATGCCAGACTGCATATCTTGAGCTGAGACGCATCAGCTCTATTTGCAAATATCTTTCAGTTGGAGCCACTAAAACACTTGTGTGTTCCTTAGTACTTTCAAGACTGTTCTATTGTAACTCAGTTCTGTCTGGTTCATCTCAATATCTACTCCAGAAACTTCAAAAATTCAAAACACAGATGCTTGAATCATCAATAGAGTACCACTATCAGAGCACATGTCCCCCTGCTCTGTACCCTATGCTGGCTATCTGTTCAATCCAGAATCAAACATAAAATTTGTTCTCTAGGCTACATTTCACTGATGGGCTCCTGGAGTCCAACATACCTATCCAACATCACCCATGTGTACACACCAGCAAGATACTTACACTCCTCTTCTGACAATTATATGCTTATTATTCCCATTATGAAAATGAAATCATATGGACAACATTCTCTTGCATACCACTGGCCCAGCAACATGGAATGAATTTCCCACTGAACTTAGGACACAAAGACACAGTGATCTTATTCAATAGTGCTCTTAAAACTCACCTATTTCGACTTCATGAACAAACTTAAAGACCTAATATGTTTCCTACCTTAAATATTTTCAGCATGTTTTATATTGTCTAATTTCATGGAATTTTTTTAATAAAATCATATCATTATATGTTTTATGTTTTTAGGTGTTGTCTAATGTTGTAAAGCCCTTAGAGCTTCAAAAGATTACGTGCTATACAAAGTCCTCCTCCTCCCCCTCCTCCTCCTCCTCATCATCTAATCTTTGCATAATAATAATAATAATAATAATTATTATTATTATTATTATTATTATTATTATTATTATTATTATTATTATTATTTATTATTATTATTATTATTATTATTATTATTATTATTATTATTATTATTATTGTTGTTGTTGTTGTTATTATTATTATTATTATTACTTGACCTAATGGATGCTTGGATTAAATGAAACATAACATATGTTCCATGTACTCAATAAAAACACACCACATGTTCCATGTACTCAATAGAAACATACCATATGTTCCATGTACTCATATGAAACATACCATATGTTCCATGTACTCAGTGGAAACACACCACATGTTCCATGTACTCAATGGAAACACCACATTTTCCATGTACTCAATGGAAACACACCACATTTTCCATGTACTCATATGAAACATACCATATGTTCCATGTACTCATTTTAAACATACCATATGTTCCATGTACTCAGTGGAAACACACCACATGTTCCATGTACTCATTTGAAACATACCATATGTTCCATGTACTCATTTGAAACATACCATATGTTCCTTCAACATAATTGTTCCAAACATATGACTTATGAATCATAGTTATTTGTCCAGCACATACAATTCATAACAATGTATGACTCATATTAATAATTGTTGGTTGGTTGGTTGGTTGAATTTTACAGCACACCAGCACAATGAGGCCATTGAGCACCATATAAAAGGTTATATCTTTCATTATGTACAAATGGTAAAAAGGTTCTGTTTTGGCCAGCGATATGAAACCAAATAGCTAAAGGTAAAACAAAAAAAAATGGTAACAGTGATCAAAAATAAAGTTTCCCGATCAACGGGGATTGCAAATAATGTATGACAATGAAAACATATGAAAGGTAATTATAATCTACCTACTAAACATATACAGCACATAAAATACTTATAAAAACTTGGAAACAAAACCTTTTTACCTGGTTCACATGTCCATTTTCAAACCACACTGTGAGTTCTCCTGAATTCCTGGGTTAGCCCACAATTGTATTGGCCACACACACCTTTAATGGATCCAACATGCACACATGCGTGTGCACACACACACACACACACACACACACACACACACACACACACACACACATACACCTAAAATGCTACTAAATTACTCTCTTAATAGTGGCCTGTAACAGTTCAAAAGTTCACAATGTTTCAAATCCACTTAGTGGTAAAGGCATCATTTTACACTATGACCTTATAATGGAATATGCTTCACATATTTGCAAATAAAATAAAAATGTGACACTTACCCCTTTGGCTTTAGAATACAATGGAGAACATTAGCACTCCTTGAGAAGATCAAAAAAATGCCATGTGTCAATTAGAGAAGAAACTTGTCTTAAGTCTACAGGAGAATGAGTATCAGTAAGTGTAAAATACACATACAAAAAAATACCATGCTTTTTGTGTCTCTGGATTTCAGCCATCTATGATGAGATACATGCTAGTTCAGTTGCTTAACTGAAAAACCTATTATCATTCCTAGGTAATATTGTACTCATGTATGATGAAAATAATCAAATTGTTCTGAGGCAAAACCAAGTTATTTCTTGCCTTATTCTGTTACATGTGGAAGGAGGTAGTTTAAGTAGTTTACACAATCTCCAGGAAAACAAGGGAAGAGAAAATGAACACCCTTTGTCACACATTCCACCTAAAGAACCCATAAGTAAGGTCACATAATTTAGAAATATCTGTCAATTATTGAATTATGTAAACTGATTAAATTGAACAAACATGCTGATTTCTCTTACCAGTAGGATGACCATGTCTAGAGGGTGGGGTTGTGTGTCTTTGTATGAAAGATAAAAAATAATTGAACTGTTTCCAATAAATATGATGGAATCCATGGGGATTCATAAATTTGCTAAGTTTTTCCTCACTTGGACAAAATATCTTGTGTTCAGTGCAATTCAGTGAATTTTTCATTTGTATCTCCCAAAATTTTCAATAAATATTTGATTCAGTAATAAGAAAAACATGTACCATGGTTAACAGAGTGAAGATTCAAGTCTAGTTGTACAATGTCATTGATGGAGTTACATCTCATGATGACAATATATGTTAAAAATTGTGTGTGTGTGTGAGTGTGTGTGTGTGAGTGTGTGTGTGTGTGTGTGTGAGAGTGTGTGACTGTGTGTGAGTGTGTGTGTGTCTCTGTGTGTGTGTGTGAGTGTGTGTGTGTGTGTGTGAGTGTGTGTGTGTGAGTGTGAGTGTGTGTGTGTGTGAGTGTGTGACTGTGTGTGAGTGAGTGTGTATGTGTGTTTGTGTGTGTGTGTGTGTGTAATTGATCACTGGAATGATGTATAAATATAAATGCAGTATATATGATCAATGGACTGTTTGAATGAACAGTTGTTTTGATGATAAGAATTGTTTTCTTTTTTATAAAGTATAATAAAAATTTATTGTTAAATATCAGATATTTATCTGTATAATAAATTCATCCTAGAGATAAATATTTTCTACTCAATGAATAATCTGCCTATTTAGCATTCATACACAACAATTGTAATTGTAGACAGATGGCGGTGTTAAAATACCAACTTCTTGTTGCATGTCACCCCCATGGTTACGAATGGAGATCCAAGTAGTAGATATACCAGCACCTTATCTGGCCTGGGGATTGAACAGTACCACTATGAATGGCACAATTGTGTCAATTCAGTTGATAAACAGATCTGCTATTGAATTATTATCATTCATTGAAGTTACAGTCATTATATGTTGATTGTGTGACTTAGTATCACCATGAGAGCTAGCCTCCTACAAGGTATTTGTACAGTTAGAAGACCAGAATAAGGACTGAATATTTTTTTACACTTGCATGGGACATATTGGATAGTTGATAACACATGTTGATTGGTGGACCTGTGTAAGAAAATGTGTTTCCATTTATCATTATTTTACACTGGACATGCACAGTTTGTGGTTGTGAGTGAAAAGAGGAATATTCAATTATCCGTTTGGAATGTGAAGATTCTTTATATAGATAATTTCTATATGGGATATAATCTGAATGTGTGGTGGTTATTTTTATATATCTTTATACTTAAATTAATTTAAAATATTTTGTTTTGCTTTGCTACTTTGTTGGTCAGAAGGGAATATGTTAAGTAATATTTAAATTTTGGGGATGAACTTTGCAGTTTGTTTGGGTTTAATTGATGTGTGGTAATGGTATTTCATAATTGGTGCAACAGGAAAACTGTTCAATTCAGTAATTGGAGGGCCGTAAGTGTCATTAAGTCCTGCATGGTATGAACTAGACAAATAATTTTCCAGTTTAGTAGAGTTGGTATCTTTTGTACAACATTTGTAAAGAATCTAGGTTGTGTTGATTATTTTAAAGTGTACAGCCTACAAGTAATAACATGAAAGTAATATTTATACATATCACATTCATATTTTGATATTTTAAAAAAGAAATTAGTTTTAAAAAAGTAAAATGATCTGTTTATCTAAGCACTGCTAATGATTCGTGTTTTGTATTCACATAGAAACATCACTGTTTGATATCAAGGGGTCCTGGGCAGCTGAATGGTCAAAAGGACGGACCTTTACCGATTACTGCCATATTACCCCTGTGTGGGTTTGGGTCTCAGGCTCAGCCAATGTGGACCTGTGAGAAAGCTTGCAGGTTTTTCTAGGTTCTTACCCAACCATTTATTCTGGCCACCGTGTATATCATGTGCTAAGAAATGGCATTAAACCGACATCAGCAATTTAATATCTCAATCTTTATATTTATTATGATAAATTTTACTATTAGTTGTGCTGTTAATTATACACCTTTATGATCAAAACGGACATAGATTCAGTGGGTAGACTCGAGTATTAGGGAAGATAGACTGAATCAGATATGACTCTGATTAACATTAGAAAAGGTGGGGGTATGGTAGCAGAAAGAATGAAAATAGGAAATCAAATGAATAGCAGATCTCCTCAACCCCATTTAAAGCTTGTGTTAAGGATGTATATGACGTTGGAATGTGTGGTCTTTAGGTATGGTGATTTAGTATATGTAGAACGAGGTAACTAATTCAAGAGGTTAAAATTTAGTCAGGCAAACATGATACCAGTATCTCTACATACCAATGAATTTAAATAGTTTTGTAATTTTTTGTTGTCAGAAATATATGTGCTGTTAAGCTGTTTTTTTGTGATTTAGGCATGTTCCTCTAATCAGGGTGCCATTACTCTTGTGCTTCTATCCATTGTATAGAATATATTGTTGTACCATGGTACTAGAGTTTCATTGTGCAAGTGTATGTTGTTGTAATAACTTGAAAAGGCACTGTTTTATTATTATATTGTTGTAATAACTTGAAAAGGCACTGTTCTATTATTGAAAGGAGAAAAATTTGTCTAAGACATTTTTTTTAAGGGGTAAATTACTGCATTGAATGAATACATGGATAAATGTTAGCAAACTGAATAATAAAATGTTAAATAAGCAAATGATTATATTGTCCAGCAATATTTTTATGTATGTGTGTATGTATTGTATGTATGTATGTATGTATGTATGTATGTATGTATGTATGTATGTATGTATGTATGTATGTATGTATGTATGTATGTATGTATGTATGTATGTATGTATGTATGTATGTATGTATGTATGTATGTATGTATGTATGTGTGTATGTATGTGTGTGTATTTGTGTGTGTGTGTTTGTGTAATATAATTTCATACTAGGACAATACATTCTGTTTTGTGCCAATTAAAAGTTAAGTGCTAAAACTGTAAAGATAAAGAATTACATGGAATAACTTTAAGAAGATATTAAAGGTTAGACTGATTCACTATGCTGTTTCTCCCATGATACTTAGCTCTAGGGAAATGCCACAGGAATCTTGTAGTATAATTAAGGGGTTGATCATAACCATATCAGTTTTTTATCTGTTTTTTCCTCCAAACATTACTGAAGTTGGGATGGGAGCATATCAAGAGACATCTATAGTACTTATGACAGCATATTATCCATATAAAAGTCAAGAGAGATATACTGTACATTACTTAGACAATAATACTAGTATAGATAGTAATATGTGGGCCTCATAGCTGGGCCTCATCAACTTGAGGCCCATTTGTGCTTAATGATGAGTTTTGACTACCTGATGTACATTTTGAATGTTAGCAATGATAGTAATACTAGTATAGATAGTAATATGTGGGCCTCATAGCTGGGCCTCAACAACTTGAGGCCTGTGTGCTTAATGATGCGTTTTGATGTTAGCAATGAGGTCCATAAAAATAAAATCATCTTTAAAAGTTCCTCATTGAATAGGGTCAGTAACATACCACCAACACCAGGGTCTGAACTCTCAATTTATTCCTTTGCATGTTTGCTGAAGGAGAAATAAAAACCAAAATTATTTACTTTGTGAGAATTTTATATCTCAATGTGATATAGGAATAAAATAATTTCATATTTTCAGCATATTAAAGTTTGATTTCTCAATTTATTTTACTGCTGAAGTACAAATATAAAGGAATCAGTATGACCATATCATAGATGTTATGAGGAATTGTGAAATAACATAGCTCCAAAATGTTATGGATTATACTTGTTTTGATGATATTATGTCCGAAACTTTGAGATTCAAGCAATGAGATATTTGATTAGGTTTTTGCTTCCCATAGCCCATTCTGAAGTGTTGCCAAAATGCTGTAACAAAGATTTGAGTGGTGTCTGGAAGAGAATGGTCACAAAACATGATTCCTAATTTTGACAACTGTTCTTGCATATTTTTATTTAATCCACTGGAGTTTTGTAGCAAAAGGGAAAATATGTCACTGGATTCTAGTATTCTGGGAATTCTGTAAGATTTTGTAACATTATGAACCATGAATCAGGAGGTCATTAAGTGTGTAATGAAATTTATTTGGCGTAGGATATACTCTACAAACTAAAATAATTCTTTTTGGATAGATCAAATTTCAGATGGAAACATTTATTTGTTTCTGGAAAATATTATAATGTTATTATTACAAATGAGTTCTATATTAAAATTAATTTCTGGATATCTTCAAAAGTGTGATTGCAAGACAGCTATGATTTGACAGGAGAAATCTGGGTTAAAGTGCTGCTTGACTGGTTATGAGAGTACATTTGGATTTCAGGTCACAGACAACTCATATCCAGTCTATGTTGTTGGTATGTTAAATACTGTATTTAAAAGAATTAATTGGCTTTAGATAATTGCTGGAAAAAATTAATGTAACTTTCAGAATATTAGCCAATTTATTGGTAAATTGTACATGGTAGTGGGCTTTACCCTAAAACTTTTATTATTTTATCACTATTTCCGGAGGAACTACGTCTTGCAAATCAGATAAATTTTCACAGGCCAGATTTTTGTAATGAACAACTACAAGAAGATTTTGCTGAAAATAAACTGTGGTGCAGGATATGGCATTATCCTGATTATCCAGCCATACCACAAAAGTATTGTAATTTTGGAACTGAATTTGATATTTGAGTCCAAAAGCAATTTAAAGTATCCATTTAATAATGAAAATCAAAAACACAGTGTGGGAATATTATAACTATATGAGTATTGTGGCTCTGAGTCCAAACCTGGATTCGCACAGGATATTACAGGTTGGCCATAAACGTTCTGTAGACGTGTCCATGAGAAGTCATCATCACTGTTAATTTTGCTGACCTCATGTTTTCCAATAACACCACTCAGCTAAACTTGGTCCATGTCAACTCTGACATTGAAATCAACTGGCAAGATCAGCTTGTCATTGGTCAGAACAGATGAGGAGAGTCCAGGTCAGTATCAAACTGTTCCTTGGTCTCATCTGGGCTTGTCATGGTTGGGGGCCATAGGCACTTATGATTATCAGGAAGCATTTGCCACTCAAAGGGGAGGCAGAGTTTCTTGAGTGATGCAGGTTGGTTGGTCTGGGAGGTCAGTGGCTCAGTTGGCTTGTCCTGATGTCAAGTCCCACTCCATGGATCCTAGTGTCCTCTTGTTCTGCTTTTCCCTTCCAGAAAAAGGTGTAGCCACATCCTCCCCAGCGAGTGGGATCTTTCTTATTGCTGCCAAGTCAAAATTGTATTATGTTAGTCCTTTGGTAATAAGGGCTGTTCATCTTTGGGGTCTTGCCCACATGTTTCTGAGAGATTGGACATTCCATGCTCCTGTGTTAAATTTCCTCTGTCTCTTTGTTCTGCTATTTTGTACATTTCTACAGCATTGGAAGATCATCTGCCAGTTGCAGTCAACTGACCTGAATGTGAAGGACTGACAATGTTTAGGTCACCTTTCTAGATCCCTCCCCACAAGGTGTGGCATTGTTGTCCTACAAAGGGTTGCTCTGAGTAACTCCATATGCCACCAGACTCCTCAACTGCCCTGGATACAGAAGAGAATGACCACTTGTCCAAGGGCTACTTACAGGTAGGTTTGTGACTACTACTGCCAGTGGTCAACTCCACCTGTGCTTCATCACTCCCCAAAACCTGAGTAGAAGAGCTTTCAAAGTAGTCAGGTCATTGCAAATGTTGACCCCCCTCTCTTTAGGCCATGGGAGCTGGTTCCCACATGTTATAGCTTGAGACTCCATTGCAGTGGATGGCCTTGACCCCTAATTTGCCTCATCTATGACCTAAGCGCTCCACAGCGCCTTAATGATCCACCATCCACAGCGCCTTAATGGTCCACCATCATGACCATTGGGTTGAATATGTTCTCATCCGCCCAGTCATTTGGATCAAACTTCATTTGGAAGGGTAGGCATGCCCCACTTTTTGATCCTTAGGTGGGGCAGTGGTTGGTGTGATGCTAGGGCATGTCCACACACTAGTGGGCCTGTATGCCACACCAATTGGGTCCACAGTGCTGCTTCAAGATCCCCTACAGTTTAGCCAGGATTTGAACGTTGTTAAGTATTAGCCATAGGAGAAGTACTGTTACGAGACATAAAATTTTGGCATTGTAATTTAACATAAAATATGTACAAGATATTCTGTACTTTTTAATATTGTCATGGCAGTTTTTAATATTGTAAGGACCCCCCAAATGTGGGTTTCATATAGCAATATTTTGACAATTTCTGTAGGTAGTTCATTTGTTTTTTTAAAAAAAACTATATATATTTAATGTGATTGTCTGCGATTTTGTTTTTAACAATAGGGGAAAAAAGTGCTTGGGTCAGCATGGAGAAACTGGCTTGAGTGGGGCTAATGTCAGGAGTATAATTACTAAAATAAAATTTCTCTCACTTTGTACAGATTCAAGATAGTTCCTATTTCAAACTGTCTGTTGAAATTTGCCATTCTGATATTTAATTAAAGTGAGTTCTGTATCTTAGCACTTGAATATTGAAATCTGCATTTGAATTGCTATGGTATGTGGTATAGAAAATTACCCTTCATGACGGAGTGTTGTGAATAGATATTTGAACAACCCTGCAACAATTGAGTTATGTAAGCAGGTGTGTGAACTTGATGCTTTGTGTATGTTCTTTGAAGTCTGGTATAATTTTAAACTTCCCATTTTAATACAAATGGATCTTCCTTTAACAGCAGAGAAACAAAATTAACGACCATGTTTCATTGTCCCATTATCAGCTACTGTAGTGTGACAGTGGGTAAGGCACATTCTTCTACAAATATTTGCTTGATACAACCTTCATGCAGTTTAGTGCCAAAAAACAACATGCCACTCAGAAATAAGAAAAAAAAGCATATATACTCCCTGACAACTTGAGTCAAATTGCAAACTGTCAAGAACCAGAACTGCTGTCACATAATGTGGCAGCAAATCTGGGTCAATACAGTTTGTTGATGTAATCAGGAGAGAACAAAACAGTAAACAGATCTGTCTGTGTTGTTTGTTCTGCTGATGAGTCCTAATAACTAGCATAGACTCAGATCTGCTGGAGCATTATGCAATGACAGATCTGAGTATGTGGACTTTGCAATTGATTCAACTAATAATTGAGTATATATGATACATTATTTATATTTAAATCTTTTTTTTTAGGAATTGTCATCTACATTCTGTCTTAGGTCATCTTAATTTGAAAAATAAATCTGATATGTCCCCATTACCCATACAGCCTTATTCATCGACTAAATCCAAAACAATATTTGATTTGTATCCAAGGACAGCATTTTTTGTAACTTGATAATTTTAGCTATCCAGTTACAAGGATATGGGATAAATATATTGCACACCTGTAGACTGGTATAAGATTTTTTTACATTCATATTTGTTCATAAAGCGAATATGGGAAACAGTTTGAGACTTGAAATAAAATTAGAATTAAAGAGTCATTTTGTTAAACGTAGGGAGCAAACTCTAAAAGATAAGATCTTTACTAAAATTGTATGGTTTTGTTTGATCTGCTTGTGTTAAGTTAGTTGTGTAGCAGAAAATTTTAATCAGCCTCCATCTTGATTAAGTTATACTTATGTGTTCATATCATAAAAAATAGAAAAGTTAAAATTTCATTGCACTGTCAAATACACTTTTATGTGGTCTTGTGACCTATAAAAATATAGAACAGCAGGTTAATTAAATGATTGTTTCTAATTAAAATTAAATTACAATTAGTCTATTTAAAATTCTACTGCAATTAAAATTACAGAAACAAAATAAATTGAATTGTACTGATGAGGTTTAATATCATTTCTGATGTGGAAATTAATATAGACATTAATATGCATCTATTGGTTTCACTTTTTTTATATCATCAGGGAAAATTTGTGTCCAGTAATAAAGACTAAACTGTTTTTATAGGTTTGATTTATGTGACACAAATTGCCAATGTTTGCTTCTATTTGTACTGAATGTACTCAAAAATATATTTTTTCTACTACGCTTGTCGCATTTTGAAAGAAGTATATGTTTTTTGCTCAAATCTCTATCGATGTTAAATTAATTTTAACAATATGCATTTTGGTACAACACACATATTCAAAATATTATATGTTTTGATCTTCACATTTATGATAGGTCGTAAATTTGGATGTCTCTTGTTTCATCTAAAATTGCAATTCACAATGTCAAGCAAGTGTAAATTGTTTAAATACTTAAATTATGAATTAAGGTAAAGAACAATTTTTTTAAAATAGTTATGCTAAATTATATTGGATATTATGCCAAATTTCCGTTTGTGTAAAGAATGGATATATCTGCTTGATATTGTTTAGATCATTAAAAAAAGAGCGTATGAATAATAAACACCGCCAATTTATTAATGTACTTGCACTTATTTATTTTCATGAAAATTTAATACCCAGAATTAGGCACATATATCATTTCTTTAGGAGGGGTATAGTTATTAAAATTGTTGTCTTTGTCTGGCTTAAGTTGAAGAATTTATCATTATACTTGTGAATTTCTTCACAGCTGACAGTAAGAATGCTTTTAGTTGACAATTAATATTATCTGCACTCTTTCACAACATTCAACAAGCAGGATCAGCAAATGACATTTAGTAAGTTGGAAAAACTATTCAAAATCAATTTTGTTGGGAATTTCAGTTGTTTATGTGATAAACTGTCTCTACACCAATGACAAATTATCCATAGGTCTGATTTTCAGATAATCTCTAACCAAATGTGTGGACTGTTAAATGGATAATGATGGACAAGTCTGTCATTCCTCTGTCTTCAAAGGGAAGTTATGTGTTTAATGGAGATTAGTTTGCAGAGAGTGTGTTTGTATCCAAGCTGAGTTTTATAAATATCTGCATTGAGGAATTAAGCTTAAAGTTGCAAATGGGCAAAAAAAACTTGTGTTTATTATTTCTCAGTCACTATCCTATCCCCAGATATGGTGGAATGTGTTCATGTCAATGAATAGGCAATGATTGGAGGGTTTTGGAAAGCTGGCAGTGAATTTAGTTAAGATATCACCAGAGAAAATCGGGATTTATTTAGGGAATGCAGTTTATATAATAAGCTTTGGCCTTATGTTTTAAGCAGTTTTTAACTTTTAACTTTTATCTTCTATTTTGAATATGCTTTTATAGAACATTAACACCATAACTGTTCATCTTTTTTTCTTCTGGTGCTGTATGCTTATGTGTCTTTGGAATGGTTTGTCTTTCTGACATTTTTCTAGTAGCTGTTTATTATTACAATTTTAAAATTTAAATTTCAGTTGGTTCATTGTGGTCAGTAATGTGCTGACATGTCATTAATTCTTATAAATAAATGTACATACTGTTTCCACATATTTTGTTGAACGTTTGAAAAATAACATAAAAATGGTAGGTCATTGCAGCATTGAAGCAATCTATATCTTATTTTTTATGTTGTAATACCTTAGCAAAACCTTTTGTGCCCCTTTTTCATTGGGATCATTGAGTAATAAGCATTTTTGAATCAGCTGTGTATCATTGTTGGCCTTCTTAACAAATATGTAAATGCTTGCATATGTGCACTTGTTTGGCTTAACAGATGCACCAGTCATGAATGCATTACTGAATAATAGTGGTAATTCAGAACCATGGTCCAAATCTGGAATGTAGCTCATGTCATATGGCAATTTAGTGGTAGTTAAAAGCTATAGTCCAAATCTGGAATGTAGCTCATGTCATATGGTAATTCATTGGTAGTTAAAAGCTATGGTCCAAATCTGGAATGTAGCTCATGACATGGTAATTCATTGGTAGTTAAAAGTCATGGTCCAAATCTGGAATGTAGCTCATGTCATATGGCAATTTAGTGGTAGTTAAAAGCCATGGTCCAAATCTGGAATGTAGCTCATGTCATATGGTAATTCATTGGTAGTTAAAAGCTTTGGTCCAAATCTGGAATGTAGCTCATGACATGATAATTCATTGGTAGTTAAAAGTCATGGTCCAAATCTGGAATGTAGCTCATGTCATATGGCAATTTAGTGGTAGTTAAAAGTCATGGTCCAAATCTGGAATGTAGCTCTTGTCATATGTCCATTCAGTGGTAGTTAAAAACCATGGTCCAAATCTGGAATGGAGCTCATGTCATATGGTAATTCATTGGTAGTTAAAAGCCATGGTCCAAATCTGGAATGTAGCTCATGTCATATGGTATTTCATTGGTAGTTAAAAGCCATGGTCCAAATCTGGAATGTAGCTCATGTCATATGGTAATTCATTGGTAGTTAAAAGTCATGGTCCAAATCTGGAATGTAGCTCTTGTCATATGTCCATTCAGTGGTAGTTAAAAACCATGGTCCAAATCTGGAATGTAGCTCATGTCATATGGTATTTCATTGATAGCTAAAAGCCATGGTCCAAATCTGGAATGTAGCTCATGTCATATGGCAGTTCAGTGGTAGTTAAAAGCCATGGTCCAAATCTGGTATGTAGCTCATGTCATATGGCAATTCAGTGGGTGGTAGTTAAGGGCAGTGGCCCAAATCTCTCTCTCTCTCTCTCTCTCTCTCTCATTTTAACAAAAAAAAATGTGATGAAATTAAAATTATATATTTCATTTACATAAACAAAAATGATGGTTATATTTTGTTTATTCCCAATACCCTTGAGACCTACAATCATGGGCCTTTTGACCCTTGATGCTATTTGGGGTGGATTTAACACATAGCATGACCAGCCTTTCCAGACCCCAACTGTACGTTTGTCTGGCATTTTGTTTTTTTCTCCAGAACACTCATACACACAGTCACTATATTTGTCATTGTTCTCACTGCATTGTGCTTCTGTACATGACATGGTTAGTAGCTATGGATCCCAACTACCACTTTGTGAAAAGGAAGATCCATGCATTCTTTAAATACATGTTTTAACGTATATGCTGTATAACTGTTCTTCCTTTGAAGACAGGTCCATGTGATTCAGTATTGAAAGTTATTATGAAGCTGTCAGTACAACAATGCAAACCTATAATTACATATCAAATGTCAGGCCATTTTCCAGACAACATATATGTTAATTTCAATAATAGCGTTATCTACATGATGTCACCAAGAGGGCCCAGTAATTATAATCATTTGTGTTTTTTTTAAAAAAATAAGTAGAAGCTTTTAGAATGGAAGACTTTGATAATATGTTTTATATTCTAAATAATGCTGACAGTATAAATTTCTATTGAAGCTTTGTAAACAGGCTATGTAAATTCATTTTAAATTTAAAAGAATTATGCAGTGCCATTTAGAGGAAAAATTGACAGTGGTCTTTGTCTGATTGAAGCCTTCAATTTTGCATTGAAATCCACAGGTGCATTACAGTTTCCACATAATTACGCTGTTTATGAAAGTCATTTAAAGTGACCTGGCTGGTGAGGGAATGATATTCCAAAGGATGTTCCAACCTTATTGGTGGATTAAATTGCAAAAATGGAATATTATCTTAGGTCGCATTAAATTTGGTTTTCATGAGGCATAGTAAAGTTAAATCAATTATGTTCTATTGACATGGTCAGAATTGGACCGAGTAAATGGGAGCAGAAATGGACCAATTAAACGAGAGCAAAATTGGACCAATTCAATGAGACTTCTAATGATGTCTTGTTGACCATGAATGGAAATGGTGCCAATCTGATATCCAATATGGCCTCAATGGCAGCCATCTTGAATATCCTGTTATTGCTACTCCTCTTAACTGGAAAGTAATTTTGATAATGGGATGTTTACGAGAAAAGTACTTAGAGTATTTTGTTGGTCCTAAATGAAAATTATGCAAGTTGACCAACAGTGTGGCCACCATGGTGGTCATCTTGAAAATCTACCACCCATAAATGGATGGCCATATCAACAAGGGTTTTTTTTACCAAAAGACCTCTTATGATGCATAGAGAACTCAAATAAAAATGGTGCAAATCAAACAACTAATATGACTTCTTCTCCTGAATGGATGGTGAAATTGACATGGAATTTTCAATAAGACTTCTAATGATATATATACTTGGTCTGAAATAAAATTAGTGCCAATCTGACATCCATTATGTCAATTCCAGCAGCTATTTTCAAATTAAAAAAAAATAAAATAAAATCTGAGGTACTTTCAACAGCTAAAAGGAAGAAATGTTCATATTGTGAATACCTGGAAAATTGTTGGTCAGTAGAGTGCCTGTCCCTGCAAGGAACTCTTGTTGTGATTTGTTTTATTTAAAATTATAAATGTATTGAAGATTGTGCATAGCAGGTGTATTTTGTAATGAATGTCATAAACTTGAAGATGGATTAGGGTGTGTTTTTAATACATAGATGTAAGATAATTACAGCACTCTCTCACTATAAGGTCCCTCATTGTCAAACAGTTCCTCTTATGAGGTAAATATGTTCATTGATTTTAATTTATTGTTAGTAAAACTATGTGATTAATTATTAACGGCATTCTCAATTTAATGCAGTATTCACTGTAGCATTATAATGAGTGAATACTGTATGATGTACCTCATTATAAAAACTTCTAGATGACATTATAATGAGGGATTATTTTATTGTGTACCTCATTATAATGGTTTCACTATAAGATGATGTTATATTTAATTATTTCATTGATAATATTTTTGTAATATGGGAGTGTTTATGTACCTGGATATAAGGAGGTCTTATTATAGGGCAGTATACTCAAGCTTGTACTGATAACATTACAAAAAGGGTATACTGTATAATGTAATTAAGTATGAGGTGGTACACTTTTAAGTTCCCATGAATAACATTACAAAGAGGAAGTAGTGCAGCATGTGTTCCATTAAAAGGTGGTCATATTATAAGGATAAATACTCTTATAGACATAATCAGCATTTTAATGAGGTAATACTGTTGTATGCACCTCATTATAAGGTAGTGTTATGATATGATAGAATATTCCATGCATCACATTATAGTGAGGGAGTACTTATAATGTGCTATATTATAAGGTGGTATCATTATGGCAGCATATCCCATGAACATCATTATATTGAAGGATTACTTATCATGTACTTCATTGTAAGGCAGTGCTAATATATTGCAGTATATTCTGTGACTCCCATGATGATTTTTATAGCAAGGGTATACTGTATAATGTGAGTTATTATAAGGCAACCTCACTATATTGAGGTGTGTTCCATGACTCCATTTGAGTAGTATTAGAAGTACTGTATATTGCACTGTGGCTATAATCATTAGATTTTTTTTGTTTTGTTTTGGGGCTTAATGCCATTTTTCAGCACACGATAGGCTATACATGGCAGCCAGTATTAATGGTGGAGGAAGAAACCAGGAAATCCGCGGAAAGAACCACCGACCCACGAGAAGCTACTGGCAAGCTTTCTCACATATCATTATAATGCATTAAATAGGTGGACATTGTTTGCTTAAATATTGTCAAACATGCTGGAAAGGTAATATTTATCTGGTAATCACCAGTTATTAATCTGTTGTCTTTTTTTATGAAGAGTTTCTCAACTGAATTAATTTTAATTTAAGCATCAGTGGTGCCACTGCTTGTCATTGTAAGGTGTTGTGCAAATTATCAAAGTTTGCTGCTGAGGTCACATTTACCAATATAGTCTTTTTCTTGTCTAAACATTAATACTATCTAATTCTAATTAGTCACAATGGCGCATGTACTGGGGCCAACAAATCTATATGCAGTCGATGAAGATTTTGATTATGCTGATAACAAGATAAGGTTCTTTTCATTTTACACAAAATAGATTACACAGTGTAACCAACTTATTACCTATGTTCATGTGTGGATGACCTAGATAATTTTGAAGATCACAATTTTTCATGATAATAACCCTTTGTAACCTGATATGTCTATTCATGGCAATTGACTGGTCCATATGATAATTTGAATAGGAGAACAAACTTGAGTGTTAATGAATAATTTGTGCCAAGTACTTTGAGAGATGGCAATGAATTTATTGCTCCATGCTGAATAGAACAGTCACAATGCTTCCTCTCTATATAATTACTCATGTAAGCAGTTAGGAAGAACTAGAGGTGTTATTAGTGACACCACTGTAAACAGAGGCAATTGTGTTAAAGTGATACCTCCTTATAGAGGTATATGTTATAAGTGATACCACCTGATACAGAGGTACATGTTATAAGTGGTACCTCCTTATAGAGGTATAGGTTATAAGTGATACCTCCTTATAGAGATATATGTTATAAGTGATTCCTTCTGATACAGAGGTACATATTATAAGTGTTACCTTCTTATAGAGGTATGTGTTATAAGTGATACCTCCTTATAGAGATATGTTATAAGTGATACCACCTGATACAGACGTACATGTTATAAGTGGTACCTCCTTATAGAGGTACATGTTATAAGTGATAACTCCTTATAGAGATATGTTATAAGTGATACCATCTTATATTGAGGTACACATTAAATAGTGGAATGTGTTTTTAAAAAATGCCATTTTATATAGAGGTACATGCTATAAGTAAAATCACCTTATAAAGAGGTATGTGTTTTAAGTGATACCACCATATAGAGGTATGTGTTAAGTGTTACCACCTTATAAAGAGGTGCATGTTATACATGATACCATCTTATAGAGGTATGTCTTATAAGTGATGCTACTTTTATACAGAGACAGATGTTGTAAGTGATATCTTATACAGAGGTGTGCTTTAAGTGATACTGCCTATTTCAAAGGTACATGTTAAAAGTAGCATCATCATGTTCAGAGGTATGAATCATAAGTGACTACACCTTATTCAGAGGTACAATTAACACCATCTTGTGCAAAAGTATGGGTTATTAGTGAAATCACCCTCTTACAGAGGTATGTGTTATAAAAGTGATATCTTATTCTGAAGTAAATGTGACAGGATGAAACCATGTGTGATTGAATCTTGAGATGATACTTAACACAAGCTCATGAATGTAGTAATGTTTCTTTATAATGCAAAATAATGACAACTGAATCCCATACAACTGGCTTTGCCTGCACCTTATTTTCATGGCTTATAAACAACTGAAAACTCTACCCAGCTTATGTACAATTTGGTCAATCACATAACACAACAGTATCATCAACAGATAGAATTAAAGCATGGATTTATAGCAAATCAGAAATAAATTCATTTTTCAGTAGATACATCAAATGTATGGATTTCACCAACCTTGTCATTGGACATACCTAATATATGGATTTCATCAACAGATTCATTATACTAAGGGATCAGTCAGTATGGATATAAAGATAGATATATTCAGTGCTTGGATTTAAAAATATATATAAACAGTTTATGGAGTTTAAAAATATATGATCAGTGTATAAATTTAAAAATAAATATATACATGTGTATGATTTGAAAATAGTTATGATCAGTGTATGGATTTAAAAATAGATATGATCAGTGTATGGAGTTAAAACTAGATATGATCAGTGTATGGAGTTAAAAATAGATATGATCAGTGTATGGAGTTAAAAATAGATATGATCAGTGTATGGAGTTAAAAAAAGATATGATCAGTGTATGGAGTTAAAAATAGTTATGATCAGTGTATGGAGTTAAAAATAGATATGATCAGTGTATGGAGTTAAAAATAGATATGATCAGTGTATGGAGTTAAAAAATATATGATCATTGTATGGAGTTAAAAATAGATATGATCAGTGTATGGAGTTAAAAAATAGATATGATCAGTGTATGGAGTTGAAAATAGATATGATCAGTGTATGGAGTTAAAAATAGATATGATCAGTGTATGGAGTTGAAAATAGATATGATCAGTGTATGAAGTTAAAAATAGATATGATCAGTGTATGGAGTTAAAAATAGATATGATCAGTGTATGGAGTTAAAAAATATATGATCATTGTATGGAGTTAAAAATAGATATGATCAGTGTATGGAGTTAAAAAATAGATATGATCAGTGTATGGAGTTAAAAATAGATATGATCAGTGTATGGAGTTAAAAATAGATATGATCAGTGTATGGAGTTAAAAATAGTTATGATCAGTGTATGGAGTTAAAAATAGATATGATCAGTGTATGGAGTTAAAAATAGATATGATCAGTGTATGGAGTTAAAACTAGATATGATCAGTGTATGGAGTTAAAAATAGATATGATCAGTGTATGGAGTTAAAAATAGATTAACAAATAAAATAATGTATCGTTTATCAGCAAATATGATGCATTAGATTGTCACATAATGCTGTTACTTCATTGTTAAGACCACTGCTCCCAACAAAATATTAAGAAATGATGTCTTGTGGTTTTCTCTTCATGGCATGTTGAAGAATCACTCAGAAACCTCATTACCCTTTCATAATCTGTTGGTCCAGTACCTTTGGTCTCTCATATTGAACCAGCATCGTCCCTTGAACCATCATCACTTCGGACCCCATTATCTGGATTACTCAACCCTACAGAGTTTGTTGATTCCCCATAACAGCAAACAATACACTAAATTGAAATATATAATACTTGAGACACATTCAAACTTGAATACAGTGATTTTTATGCATGTGTTGACATGTAATAGCTTCATTATACAATGAAGTCTTTTTCATAAGAAATGCTGTTAGAGATTATCCTTATAATAATCATACTAGATTATTATTAAAAACTGGAACATTTTTAGCTTTTAATGAGTACAACATAATAAATGAATTCCTCTGTAAATGTCTAACTTGAAACAGACTATATTCTGTCCAATAGCATTATATAAGAGAGATCTGACTTTTTAGAAAATTTATGAAAAATTCCATATTTATAATACTGATATAGAGTATTTAAAATTAAACTCTCTCATTCTAACCCCTCACCACCACCACCACCACCACCATCAGATGGGTTGATTACATACACTAATTCTCAAACATGTTGATTTCACAATATGGGAGTTACTTAAAATTAATGTAAAAAAAAACACCCTTAGGTTTTGAAATCTTAGCCTTTAGCTGTAGAATTTATTTGAACATTAGTATTACTTGCCATTTCCCTGAACATTGCTGCTATACACACATATACAATAAAGCATCATTTTTGTTTCCACAGGATAATGCATGTAAAATACATTAACTGTATTGTAAGCCTCAAAACAGATTAGCTTAAGATCAAGTACAGTGGGGTACTAAGGGTAAATGGCAACCAGGTAAACAATGAAGACTCTAAGGGTGTGTTTTATTTGTTCTACTGATTATTCCTAACAAACTGCATAGATCGGGATCTGCTGATATATGATGTGATGGCCGAGTTGGTCAGTTATATATGATTTATAAAAGAAAAAATATATAAGGTACATTGGTCACATATGACTCATTTTCATTATTATTTATGCTCAGAGTGGCTTATTAAAGGTGCTCACCTTTACAGATTATTCACACATCTCACCTGAGTTTGAGCCTTGGTTCAGCCAGATAGGGTATGGGAGAATGCTTGTCAGTAGCTACACATGGGATAGTGGTTCTTAGCAGGTTTTTCTTCTATCAAATATACTGGCCTCCATGTTTAGCATTTCAGGTGCTGAAAAACCCCATGAACCGAACCATGCCAAATCTTCTCAAGCTGTGCCAGTGTTACCCTGCTTCATATATCTCCAGCAATTGCTAGAACCAGTTCTTCGTATAGTATGCCATACCTGTCTTCATACAGTATTGCCATACCTGTCTTCATACAGTATTGTCATACCTGTCTTCATATAGTATTGCCATACCTGTCTTCATACAGTATTGTCATACCTGTCTTCATACAGTATTGTCATAATAAATATAGTAATGTCATATGTCTTCATACAGTATTGCCATACCTGTCTTCATACAGTATTGCCATACCTGTCTTCATACAGAATTGTCATACCTGTCTACATACAGTATTGCCATACCTGTCTTCATATAGTATTGCCATACCTGTCTTCATACAGTATTGTCATACCTGTCTTCATACAGTATTGTCATACCTGTCTTCATACAGTATTGCCATACTTCATAGAGTAATGTCATATGTCTTCATACAGTATTGCCATACCTGTCTTCATACAGTATTGTCATACCTGTCTTCATACAGTATTGTCATACTTCATATAGTAATGTCATATGTCTTCATACAGTATTGCCATACCTGTCTTCATACAGTATTGTCATACCTGTCTTCATACAGTATTGTCATACTAAATATAGTAATGTCATATGTCTTCATACAGTATTGCCATACCTGTCTTCATACAGTATTGTCATACCTGTATGTTCCCATTGTCCAGCAACATTCTGTTAAAGACATGAAGGGAATATGAATTGGAATAACTACTGGACCACCCATTTGCTTTTAATAGCACTTTTTAACACTGTGGCTATATCATACCAAGGAAATGGGAACTAAGTGTATTTCCCATGAATGCTCAGTAGATATTAAACATGGAAACCACTGATTAGGAATCCAACACTGTACCAGAAAAGCTGTCATGACTCCATGCCAGTGATGAATACTGTACATTGTTTTCCTTATGGACCAGACTAAACAAATTTTGTTTTCACTACATTTGGAGTGAGCATATCATCAGGCAGTGTCTTTAATAAAATTTGTTGAAGTTGGGAGGGCTTATCACTGGATGAGAACATAATGTGGGAGGGCTTATGATCAAATGTAGGCTTATCACTGGATGAGAACATAATGTGGGAGGGCTTATGATCAAATGTAGGCTTATCACTGGATAAAAATATAAGGTGGGTGGGCTTATCATCAAGCATGGTCTTATCACTGGATAAGAACATTGGATAGGAGGATTTATCATCATGTGTAGACTTATCACTGGATATAAACATTAGATTGGAATCAAACTTCAAAGAATTTGCTGGTCTGGCTATTGGTCAAGTTGTCATATCTGTTACATTTTATATTGATGATTCGGATTACTGTTTTAAGTCCATGCACTTTGTGGACCACTATTTTGCAGCCTTTTAAGTTTTAAATTTCATTATTATTTTCTTTTGTTAAATAGTTAGATGCCACAGATCTTTCATGTCACATCATATGATCTAACTTGAATTGTATTCATTGATTACCTTCTAAAGATTCAAGCCAACAGTTAAGGATGTCATGGTACATGTAGTTTTAAATGTTTCTTGATTATAACATGAATATTTTTTTTGTAAAAGCTGTCAAAATTGTCAAAAATATATTAATAACAGGTTCTGTTGGTATTAAGTTTTTTTCAGTATCAATTTGCCTGAATGAAGTTTTTATCTTTTTTTTTCTCCCAACATTTTTCTATGGCAAGAGGAAGATCTCAAGAGTCGAATAAATTAAGATAAGTGTCAAAGAGCTGCCAGAATATTAAAAAAAATCAATTGCAATTCAGTGTTGGTTCAAGTTTCTGTCAGAGACCTAGAGCTGTTGATAGATGGCTGTATTAAATGGTATTATAGTAGCTCTGCCAGGAATCCAGAAAAATTTCTTTTAAGAAGGGTTTAGTCCAAATTTGGCTGTTGACATAGGCAAAGTGTTTAATTAGTCTTGGAAAGGGTCTAAATTCATGGCTAAAAGATCTAGTTCAAAGGAACAGTGCCTTTATCTCAGTGTTGTTATAAAATATTTAAACAGGAATGGTACAAGGGGACTTGCAAACAGTTTATTGGCACATGTCTAGGGTTGGACTTCATTTTCATTGGAGTCCAATAAATTACATTGATTTAACTGTACATTCAGTTGCATATTAATGGATTTCACCTTCAAATAAACTGATATTGGGTATTCCTGTTTGGGAAAAGTCAGATTGTTTGCTTTTGTTTGAGTTTATATTTACAGTTGGTAAATTTTCAGTATATAACTTTCCAGTAATTGCAATATATATATATATATATATATATATATATATATATATATATATATATATATATATATATATATATATATATATATACACACACACACACACACACACACTATTATTGGTTTCATTCTAGTATTAGAGAATTAACATCATAATTTCTGTAATTAGCACAATGTAGCCATTATTGTGCTGATGTGTTATTAAATGCAACACATACATGCATTCATACTTGCCAGTATATACATACACACTTATATACATGCCTTTCTTTTTTAAATTTTCATTAGAGGGAAAAAAGTCCTGTCTATGAGGAAATTGTTAGATATTTTTCATATATTGCTTTTTTTTGTCACTGACAGTTGGAAAATTGTAGGATTGTAGGAGCATGTTAAGTTGAGTCAAATCAATGTATGGTATAAGGATTCTGATGTTATTTCTCTGTTTAACAGATTATGTCAACACACAGGTATTGACATCAAAGATGGGGGAGATGTGATCAAGAATAAAAACCTAGTCAGCTGACTTTTTGATTGACACCAAAACTTTTTTGTAGCTTTGGTTTTTTGAAATGCTAAATATGTGAGGCTTGTTACTCAGAAGTGTGCTTTTTTAAACCAGATATGGTCTGCATTTTGGACACATTGATGTTCTGTAGTAACTATCATAAAAAAACAGTGACTGTGGTGTGTTAATGAAAGACAGACTGTTAAATTATGCGGCAGTGACCATATATGATACAGAATGAATTAAAGTGTGTACGGAATAACAAAAGGATTCCCTGGAAGAGCTGAAAAAAACAATATGGCTGTGCAGCTGGTTCAGTACATGGATTTACGCCATACCATTGATATCAATCCACCTTCATACCAGTATTTAACATATCAGGTAAGGAAAAAAATGCAGTGGCTGTAATAGCTATAAGAGTACACAAGGAAAGCTAGTAATAAGTGAAACCTTTTGTGCTAAACCTTTTGATTTTCCTTGTCAGGTATAGAAAAATTTAAGCTCACTGAATCTGATATAGGGAGTTATGGTCTCTGTTCCATAGCCGTGGACTGACTGGAAACAATTTATTTAGAGTCAATTAACTTATGGCTTATCCACATGTTAAAGCTTTCATGTTTAGTGCAAAGATGTGATTATTCATTTGGACCAGTCTGTCTGTCTGTATGTCTGTCTGTGTCTGTCTGTCTGTCTGTCTGTCCCTTACCATGACTCCAGCACCAGAACTCTAGAATCTGATTTAATAAATCATATTAAACATTTGACTCCCAGGATTGGACTTAATTGTGTTTTATCAACTTTGATTTTTTGTGAATGTGACAAGAAATCAACTTTTTATTCCAGACTGAATCTCAGACATGAAATGACAATGATGCCTCTCTGAATTCATAAAATTACCTTGCGATTGGCAGACAAATTCATTGTGTATTTTGAACATATGGTGGTCTTTTAGTGAGTGTTCTCAAATTCTTTTATTTCAAATGTACATATATATCTGAACCCATACTTTTGATTGAATGTGCCATTAAAAATCTGTTTATGGTAAAAGCATCATGTATGCTTGCAACTTTGGATATATTGCTTAAAATTTTATTGTTTTGCATAATTTTTATATGCAATTCGCATTTCTTTATGTGATTTTTGGAAATTTGTATGCATACAATATGCAGATATGCAGTTTTTCCTCAGTTCTATAAACTGTTAAGTGTAAATTTATGACAATTGAAACTTGCCATAATCTGTATGGTGAAAATTGGTGAGAGTAGTTTAATTTTGGCTATAACTCATCAGTTTCAAGGGTGGGGTCAGTATGTCAGAAATATAACAAAAAGTGTCAATTACAGTGATAGTTTTTCTTTCATGTTTTGGATCAAATTGCAGCTCCTTAAATAACTGCAGAAGGGTATGTTATGAATTTTGGATTATGAGTCTATGGTTATGCTTGCAGTCCCAGACAGGTGGGATAAAGATGTTGGCATTTAACTGGACAGGGGCAGTATGGATAAAAAGTATGGAGATTTACCTGGACAAGTCTGTATGACAGTTGACTTTACTGGGGTTTTTTTGTTATTTTTAATGGCAACAATTTAGACTTAAGTTGTGATGCCTAGACAGTAATGATTTCATTCATGGCTTGTACCATATATACTCACTTATAAGTCGAGTCTAACCACAAACAGCATAGACCCTGATCTGCTATAACATTATGTACCTGCAGATCAGGGTCTCTTTTGTTTCTTCTACTGATTACTCCTAATGAACTGCATATAGACTTATATATGCATGAATAGTATGCAATGGCAGATCTGTGCCAGTGCAGTTTGCAGTTGAACTTGATTGATAAGGAAGTATATTTGGTAATCTTGTCAGTGGTGCCTTACGGATTCAGTTTTTGCATTGTGTTTGAGGATATTCTTTCAATTATGAATTTTAGCCATTTACAATAGAATACATTGGTTTCTATGGTCGTAATCAGAGTATTTAAATTTAATTATATAATTTTTACAGTTTGGTTTCATCCATGCTGTGGTCATGTTTAAACATACATTTGTGTCTATTCTTGATTGTGATGTGAAATATATAGGCAGTTTATTTCTTTAAATTAAAAGAGAATTGTATTGCAAAGTCAACTCCTTCTTAGTGGAAACCTTAACTTGACCAATCCAGTGCAGTCTGTCTGCACGGCAGTGGTCCTGAGATCACTTATTGATGACCTTTATTTACATTTCTCTTTCATAATATAGGTAAAATATTGTAGATAAGAAACGTTTATATACAGGTAAAATATTGTATGTAAGTAACTTTTATAGGCAGGTAAAATACTGTAACCTTTAAATACAACTGAAATGCTGTAAGGCAAGTAAGAAGTTTATAAAACTTTTCCTTTGTGAGCATGAGTCCTTAATATAGATATATTATAATTATAATATATCTGCTAAGGCAGGTATCTATGTATCTCTTTATATGTTCTTAATATGGAGATATCAGCTAAGCAAGGTTTCAGTATACTTTATATTGTCCTCAGTATGGAGATATTTGCTAAAGCAGGTTTCTATATATACTTTATATTGTCCTTAATATGGAAGTCTCAGCTAAGGCAGGTTTCCATGTATATTGTATATTTATATTGTCCTTATTATAATGGAGATCTCTGCTAAGGCAGGTTTCTATGTATCTTTTAATATGTCCTTAATATGAAGATATCTGCTAAGACAGTTTTTATGTATAGTTTATATTGTCCTTAATATGGTTATATCTGCTAAGGCAGGTTTCTCTGCATACTTTATACTGTCCCTAATATGGAAATATCTGCTAAGGCAGGTTTCTGTGTATACTTTATATTGTCTGCTAAATCATGTTTCTCTCTAGGTGTTACCTTTTATAAAGACCATTTGTCTATAAAGAACACTTTGCATTCCAGTGAGTATCTTTTATGGACATACTTCACTGCACTGGATTAGTTATTCACAATGGTCTTATTAAAGTAATGTTTTGTTTTATAAGTAATTTACCTGAGCACAATATGGTGTCTAGTGCAATTTACCTGAGCACAGTATGGGGTCTATTGCAATTTTAGCTGAGCACAGTATGGTTTATTGTTGAATCTCTATTCAGGGACTAAGATTTCCAAGACTCAGTTTGTTTTGCCAGAATGCATGGTCTTAAACAAATATGATATTGCTTAGAAGTATAAAACTAAACTTATACCAAAAAGAAATGGATCAAAATACCAAACTTTTATGTAAAATATTAAAGACAAAAACAATGTATTGACTTTAAGATATATTTGTCTATTGTTAATATTCCAGGAAAAACCAATATAAATTTCATTTTGCTTTACAAGAGAAAGAAATCAATTGCATATATATATATATATATATATATATATATATATATATATATATATATATATATATATATATATATATATATATATATATATATGTTTCTTAACTAGCAAAATAGTTTTACATAAAAGTCTTTGGACTGCTGATTTGCAGGAAACTTTTCTTGGTGATAAATTGATATCAATATTACCTTTTATTTGTTATTTACTCAAATATTATTGAAGACTAATAATGCAAAGTACTGAGATTTTAAGGGAAAAAATTGAGGGAAGATATGTCTTTCTTGTGTTGCCTTTAATACTATATATACTCTCTTATGAGTACAACTGCAATTGCACAGAACCAGGTCTCATAGCTGGGTTTGTGTGCAGTTTGAAATAAGTAATCAGTAGAATTAACAACACAGACCCTGATTTTCAGATGCAGTATGCCTCAGCAGATCAGGATCTTTCGTTGTTTGCAGTTTGACTCAACTTCTCAGCGAGTATATATGGTAATTGATTCATAAAAACTAATGTTTAGAATAGAGTATATTAAACTGGCTTACATGGCACAGTAAGAACCAGCAGTATGCAGGCTGGATTTTATAAGTCCCAGTATCAACTATATATGCATGTGTTTAGTAAAACAAAAATTAGGTCACCATTCCCAAGATTTTTCTGCCCTAGTTATAGAATGTAATAGCCTAATGTTTCTTTTTGCATAGCTACCATATATACTCACTTACAATTGAATCAAACTTCAAACAATAAAGGTTGCACCTACAGACAAGAGTATGTCTTATTTGTTCTACTGAATACTCTTAACAAATGCCGAAGACCTAGATCTGCCAGCGCATTATGCATCAACAGATCTGGGTCTTGACTTGTAAGCGAGTATAGATAGTATTTTCCAAATGGAAATAGGGCTTTTGTCTCAGATTAATTTTTCTTTCCACCTTACTTTTAAGGGAATCTGTTTCAATATACATGTAGTATGCTTTTTGCTTTTTATCATTTGATTTTTTGAATTATATATGTTACTAGTTAACCTGACCTCCTTAATTATCACAGAAAATATTGTTGGGAAAAAATATAGTAATTTTGCCTGTTCAACAATCTTTCAACAATCTTCTTTTATCAGCTACACAAAAATCAAATGTGCTTCCAGAGGATTCATATTTGAACATATTATTTTTTTTACGGTACCCTTTACTAAAATTTTGTCATTCCAGTTAGTGGACACCCTTATTTAGCACTCTTGAATGTATTATTTTTCTTAATAGTTTTTTGTTGAACAGGCAATTATATTAGCTCAAAAAACACATTGATTGGGAATTCTTACGAGAATTTATTACAAATTTTAGAAACGAAGTCATTTCTTTTTTTAAGTATCCATCTCATTAATGCCAGCCATAGTTTTGGAAAGTGAATTTTCAGTTTTTGACAAAGATGCATATACTTTCCAGATGTAGATTAGTTTGCTCTTTGTTAAAATTCATTTTACAGTGAAACCTGTCTTGTGAGACCACCTGTCTTGAGAGACCAGGTTCTCTTACAAAGATTTATTTATTTTATAGTGTTATGAAATGTCATGAGAGACCACCTTTCTTAAGAGACCATTATTTTTGGCAGAAGAGGTGGTCATTCAAGGCAGGTTTTATTGTAATTAGCAAAACTTTATTTTTGTGTATATAGTGACAGATTTCATTGCAAGGTTTGATGTATGTTTTTTAAATTTGCAGAGTTTTGCTGTAATTCAGCTGAAAATAGTTGTATTTTTGGATTACCTGTACTTTGACACTTTTATGTTGATCAATGTTTAACTGATTTTTCACTCAACAGGAGGAGCTTGAGAAAGCACTAGAAAAACTAGCTACAGCCGAGCACAATGCTCAGGCTGCGGCAGATGAAGTCGATCAGCTGCAACGCACGCTGATCGAACTACAGCTACGAGAGACACCAGATCATGTTTTATCTGTAGGTGGTGGTGTTTGATGAGTAACAAACTAACTGCATGTATGCTCAAGTTAACTAATTACTGTCATCGTTTAATAACTGCTAGACACTTTCATATTTACTTACCTTTGGCTTGACTACATGGTTTGAGAAATGTTCTATTATAAATTTGTGTATGATATGATTATATAAATACAGGTATGGATTGACTGTTTCAGGTTAGCTGTTATGTATTGAGGATTTATGTGACTGCAGATGTTGCAATTTGATACTTCTCTGAAGTTGTAATTTGATATTATCTTAATATCTACCTTACATTACTTATCGTAAAGATCAACTTCATGCCATTGGCATCACAAATTTATTGCTCTTTTGGCACCTTAACTGCGCTTTATTCACTTAATCTATTGTGCAGAAATAAATATGTGAACAAATATGGCAAAACTGACATAAAAATTATACATTATTAGAAAATATATGAAAAAATAAACAGATTAGTTTTCAAATCTTAAATGTTTATTGCAATTCTCAAAATTTTATGATATAATGCTATAAGTTCTGATGTTGTATTATGCATATCACAAATAGTCATGTAGATACAATATGTATTGTACATATAACAAAGTCATGTGGATACAATGTGTATTGTGCATATCACAAATAGTCATGTAGATACAATGTATATTGTGCATATCATAAATAGTCATGTAGTTACAATGTATATTATGCATGTCACAAATAGTCATGTAGATACAATGTATATTATGCATGTCACAAAAAATCATTTGGATACATATTGTATCATGCATACCTCAGATAGTCATGTGGATACAATGTATCATCATAAAAATATTAATATTCCTGGTACATACTTCTGCCATAATTTTATAATTTTTTCATGTATTGAAATAAGTACCTTGAAAACTTTCAGGTACACAGTAACCATTACCAGTATCTGACTGCAGGCTTGCTTTCTCATGAATACAAGTACAACTTATAGCTAACTTTAATTATTAAATAGATGCTTTTTTGAACCATTTGTACTTCAATTTTTTTGATAAACAATTTTGTGTATATATTATTGGTATTGTTTGGTGAAGGTTAGTTATCAGCTTCAAGTTGCTTATACATGAATGGCAATTTGTATTAAGCCAGATTTGTCCATGCTTGTATTTACTGATCTTTAAATGGTGCCAGCTCCTATACCATTTTTATGCCCCACCCCATTACCATTGTCCCATCCACCATTATATATGGAAGGGGCATAAAGTGTGATACATGTCCCTGTCCCCTTGCATCCCATATTGTTGTGTCACATCTGTCACAAATTAAATTTCCTCTCAATAATTTTTGAAGGACTTTTAACAGATTAAATGTAATTTGGCATGAGACTTATGTATTAAAAATGCTTGGCAAGACCTTTTTAGAGTTATAGCCCCTGATTGAGTTATTACTCATTTACTGAAGAACTGTGTGTACTGAAATGAAATTTGGTATGCGGCCTTTAATTTAAGGACACTTGTGTCTAGTTCAGTTTTCGTCATTTTTTTTTGCAAATTTTGATGGACTTCTGATTTATCTTTGATTTAGAACTTGGCCTTTTAGTTTTGTTGAGGAGGACTTTAATGGATCTAAATAAAATTTAGGATGAAATTTAACATGTGGAAGAATTAGGTCAAGTTATTTTTACCTTTTTCCAGCTTTATGGAGTTATAGCCCCCTGTTTGACTTGAGGACTTTACCATTTAATTCCCACTCAGAACCTTTTTGACCAGCTTCATGGATTGAAACTAGATTTGATAGTGAGGCACACCAAGGTTAAGTAGCAGATTGGTTTTGATTGATTTCTAGCAAACTTGTATGTAGTTATTGCCCATGTGTGATTTTGAATTTTTGATTATGGATAAATAAAAGCAATGCAACTTTGTTGCAGTACTTTATTTGTCTCTAAATGTCTATTTTTATGCAGTATTCATAGTTACAAAGATGCATGATTTTGGTATGAAGATAGTTATGGTAGCTTCTTAGGACATGTTTGATCATGTTAAGACCATTCATTTTTTGCTTCAGTATACATTTCAGGAAAGAAAACAAAATTAGATGTATGTAAAAATATTATGGGATTAAATAAGCAAAAAGAAGTTTACATTAATATTTTTCACGTATATATTTAAAATATTTTTTTTCAAAATCAAATAAACTTACAAGGAAATATACTTTACTAAATGCACATTTCTTGAACTTTTGTCTGTCTGATGGGATTAAGGCTTGAAAAATTATGATTTTCTTAGAAATTACTATCATGTATACCATATATACTCAATTATATGTTTAATCCAACTGAAAATTGCATCACAGCTTGTAAGGATTAATTAATAAGTAGAACAAAACAACATAGACCCAGTGATGTGCTGGTGCATTATTTGATGGCAGATCAGGGTCTGTGTTGTTTGCTTATGGACTTGGCTTTATATAAGTGAGTATAGATAGTTCTTTGTTTCTTTTTTTGTGGTTAAAGCTATGTCAAAAATGGATTTTATCTTGTTTATTCAATGTGATCATACTGAGAGGGACTTTGCACTTTGAAAGTGGAAAACTACCAGCATAAAGGGAGACAATTCCTTATGTGCATGAAGGTGATGGATATTGTGAATGATGAATTTCAATCACAAAACATTTGCTAAATTTTTGCTATTTTTGTGCACAATGTGGGAATTGTTTTGAATAGTTTGTTGGTTTTTTTTCGTTCTATTCCAGCATCCCCATATGTCAGTTTAATATCACCCAGAAGCGCACATAATTTGCTCATCAAAACAAATGTAACTCTCAGGTAGCAAAACTTAATTATGAATATATGCTCAAGATTATTTCTTTTGTAATTTAATTAGTGTTGAAAAAGTGATTTATAATTTAGAATTAAAGCATGTGATGATTCGAAATTGTTGACAAAAGTGTTTTTGCATCTTTATGATTTTCATCCTTTTATATGCATGCACACAAATTCATTTACATATCATATCGTGATCAAATTCATTTACATTTAAAGCCTATTGCTTTTAATTACAGCAATTAATTATTTTAATTATCAGTGCTTTCTCTACTAAAACTTAAAAATGAGAAAATGCCTATCCAGAGAATTGTCCATTTCTGATCAAACTTTTTTTGCAGATACCATATATATTCACATGTAAGTAATATCCAGAAGCAAACTGCATAGACCAATATCTGCCATTGCACAATGCACCAGCAGATCTGGGTTTGTCCCGTTTGTTGAGAGTAAACAGCAGACAAAATAGCAGACTCTGACCTGCTGGTACATTATGTGATGGCAGATTAAGGTCTATGTTTTGTTGCAGTTGGACCTGCTTTGTAAGTGAGTATAAATGATACTTAAGTTTTGCCAAGATTGGTTCACTTAGTAAAAATAATTCAACATGCCTTTCTGTTGACTTGAATCATGAAAATTATACAGACTTTTTTTGAATATCTTGTTTCATACAAAATAATCAGAAATAAATTTAAAGTCATGCAGTTTTCAACTTGTTTAATACATAATATTTGCATATATTGCATCTATTTTATTAACATGCTCTCGTGAAATCTCAATTACTGTGTAATAAGACACCTTCGAAATCATAATCTTTTTAATTTAAAAATGTTTGAGTTTAATTTTGATAGATTTATCAGTACTCATACACAGCTTTAAGGATTAAGTAAATCAGCTTCAAAAACTAGACTCATAAATTTGTTTCAATTCTAGAATATTATTTTCCACCAAAAAGGAAAAGGCTTATTCCTTTATAGCAGTACAAACTCTGTGTTCATTCTCCTGTTTTAAAATGACAAAGGTTACCAGTTAGTTTTTTCATTCTGCTTTGCTTTTATTATTTTTGATCAAATTTTATTTCTTTCTATTTGGGGGTGTTTTTTTTTTCTTTTCACAGGTTTAAACTATTGTTTTTCTTTTAGCAATAAGTATATATTTACGGTTGGCTACATATACATTTATGAAAAATGTGTGGCTTAAAATCATTTTTAAATATGTCATATTTGCATGTACACCCTCAGATATTTGTGTGTTTGCAGGAAAAATCAACCGATGACCAGTCTACTAAAGGAGACATAGAAGGAGAATTGCAGCCACTTTCAAGAGGGGTAAGCTACTTGCTTATGTCTAAATATCTACATTTATTGTAGGATAATCCAAGTACTATGGGTTTTTATACATTTTGTAAAATTAAGGTATACTGGCATTCTCCAAGAAATGTGTTGGTGATCTTTTTCTAGGACCACCAGATTCATGGATGTATAAATATATGAAGATCTCCTTTGTTAGCTTATGTGCATGATGCAGCTTCACCTTCATATCTGCATAATCAGTATACCAAAATTAGGTCAGTGTGACCTGCATTTTATACTAAGTAATCACACACACACACTACTGTATTCATTATAGGTCACCTTTTTAAAGAATTGTTTAATGTACAGTCATCCAACTGGATATGTTCATGCATTCATGGTATTAATATACCATCATACATAAAGTAGGTCACTGTGTCATACTTTTAATGACTCATTCATGAAGAGCAGGCTCAGGTTCTTTTGTGACCATGTTTCTTGTTAAATTATAAAACTTGATTCTTTATCTTAATACACTGTCTATGTGATATACTCTTGTTGCTTTACTGACAGTTATGTCTTTTATATTTAGTGGGTGAGAATTTGTTTATGCTGTTGCTGTTAGTCATGAAAGTGATGATGTGCATATGCCTTATGTAGTAATGCATCACCATTATCTTACCCATGACCTTCAGTTACTACTTGTTGCAACTTTATCATTTTTGGGTGTGAACATGAATAAATACAAACCTATTTTTCTGATGGACTATGTGTAGATAAGCTTTAACACCTTCACTTCTTACTGAAGCAGTTTTACAAGTAAGTACTGTACAGTGCTGCTGATAAAGAAACTACTTTGTTTACACTCCTGTTCAGGAAACAAGATTTCCAGGATTTTATTCCATGAAGCTTAGAATTATTGGATCAAAACATGATTTCTGTGACTTTTTGTCCTTACATTCAGGTGAGAAATCTGTATACACTTTAACATGGAATTTCTCTTACTCAGACACAGTCTCATAAGAAAAGTTTAACCTCTGGAGAAGCCAATTGATGATGAGATATATTGCTTTTGAGAATTTCATTGTTCTTTAATAGTTGTTTACTTTGTGATTGTAGTAGTGAGATGAGAACATTTGGTTAGCATTTGTTGGGAAGGGTGATGGATTTCTTCATCATTTGGATCCAATCTTTACTGCATTCATTTTTCTTGCCAATGTAGTACATGTATAGAAATGGGACGGACAGCTCTATTCCATATTACTTTTATATGGATTTAATAAATTTGTGAAGATATGCACAAGAACTAGACTAACCATGCACCAAGTGTCAATATTTAATCTAGCCAATAAGTTATTTATTATGTTTGCTTATTGCTTGCAAACAGAAGGATTGGCCCCATGCCCGGTATCATGGTCAGGTATGTATTGACAAATGAGCAATCACAATAGCTCCACTTCACCCTTATGTTCTGTTTATCTTTGTTCTATATTTATTTATTTAAAACTGGTACCAACCATGAACAGTGTTCAATATTTACTCATCCAAAACTAGCAGCAATCTTGAACAGTGTTCAATATTTACTCATCCAAAATTAGTACCACCCTTGAACAGTGTTTCATATTTTCTGATCCAAAACTAGCACCAATCTTGAACAGTGTTCAATATTTACTCATCCAAAACTAGTTCCACCCTTGAACAGTGTTCCATATTTACTCATACTAAATTAGTACCACCCTTGAACAGTGTTTCATATTCACTGATATAAAACTAGCACCAATCTTGAACAGTGTTCAATATTTACTCATCCAAAACTAGTACCACCCTTGAATAGTGTTCAATATTTACTAAACCTAATCTTAGGACCAAATTTGAACAGTGTTCAATATTTACTCATCCAAAATTAGTACCACCCTTGAACAGTGTTCCATATTTACTCATCCAAAACTAGCACCAATCCTGAACAGTGTTCAATATTTATTCATCCAAAACTAGTAACACCCTTGAACAGCATTCTAAATTTACTCATCCAAAACTGACATACCAACCATGAATAGTGTTTAATTCCCAAACCAAAAGTATGGAATAAATATGGAATACTCCGGCAGACAATTTGGAATGTCTATCTTTTCATTGGTCTTTATAAAGGGCAAACAAAATTCCTTGACAATATTTCAAGCAAAAAGAGTGATTTTTATATATCATTTCAAGTATTTACCATCAAATATATCAGTTTAAGTATGCACAGTCATATATCATTTCAAGTATGCACTGTCTGTCAGATATATCAGTTCAAGTATGCACTGTCTGTCAGATATATCAGTTCAAGTATGCACTGTCATATATCAATTCAAGTATGCACTGTCATATATCAATTCAAGTATGCACTGTCATATATCAATTCAAGTATGCACAGTTTCAGTCACATAAACTTATTAGGTTTGTTAATGCACATTTTCTGTTTTCATAAAAAAAGAGTTAAAATATGGATACCTTCGTTTACTATGTTTATGTTTCATTGTTTTAATATGGAAATATTTCATAAAAATTTTTGATAAGTAAGTATACTTTTGTATTATGCAGGTAGTTTATTGGCATATGCTCTGACATATATATGTACTTCTTTGTCTAATTGGTTTAAAATCTTCCAAGCTCAGTTTTTTTTGGAATGAAAGACCATAATATTTTAATGTTTCTATCTGATGTCTGTGTTAGCCAGAAAATTGCAAATTTAGTTTTGATAGATGTTTTTATCTAATCATAAGGGGAATTAACTCATCATGAAATTTACACAACGGTTGCAAGAAGTATATGGTTATAGACATAGTATGCTCAGAATATGCTGCAAACAGATGAACAAATTAAAGTCTTAGATATTTGCTTGAGCAGCTGAAAAAAAATGTCAAAATCTTGCTTAAGTTATGCAGTGAGATAACTCAAGTCAATATCCCAATAGAGTGTCTGTTGTTATATTCAGTTATTGAATTGACAGATTGTTTGTTGTTATTTCACTTGAGATATGCTTATAAGAAAGACTTTGTCTTTTTGCTTGTGATATTTGGTGAGGTTCTTATTTGATGAACACACAGATTTTAAAAACAAAATAAATGGAATTTATCCAAAACACAAAGAATCTTTATCAAAATCCAGAATTTTACTAAAATCCAGGAATTATCACATGCATGTAGTTATGCAATCACATAATACACTTGCAGATCCATTATGAGGATTTTTGCCAAAAAAAATCACAAGAATACAGCATGGATCATTGTTTGCTGGCACATTTTGTGACACTTGATGAATGTGTACACTGTTCATTGTAGTGTGCATGTTATGTATGTACATGTAATACACTTTACACTTTGCTATCACCACTATTAATGTGTTTAAACCTTAATTTCTATTTCAAGACTTATTTTTCCATTTTGCACATATATCTTGCAATATCCATAAGTATGGGTATACAAATATTTGCACCAATATATATAAATTTGTACTTATTTATTTCTGTCTAATGTGCACAAATACCTATGTGATTGTTTTTGTTTCTAATGTTCACAATATATAAATTTGTGATTTTATATTTCTGTCTGTTACGCACAAATATATAAATGTGAGATTCTATATTTCTGTTTTAAAATTTGTCCATCTCACCCAGTGCTGTTATATATCAATCTTACCATTTTACTTATACTCTACTTAACCTTTGTATATTGTACTGTACTTGGGAAATATTTGCTGTTGCTGTTATGGGGCTTGATGCCTTTTTTCAGCACACGATAGGCTATACATGGTGGCCAGTATTAATGATGGAAGAAGAAACCGGAAAATCTGTGGAAAGAACCACCGACCCACGAGAAGCTACTTGCAAACTTTCTCACATATCCACATTTGCCAAATCTTAGACTCAGACCCATGCAGATGGTAGTAATCCGTAATGGAGAGCACTTTAGACCACTTGGCCACTTGGGGCTCCTGGGAAATATTTGAATGACTTTTGTTATACACCAGTTGAAGCCCAATTGCTAAATATGAAGCAAGGAAGTTAGCTGTCATAAAAATGGAAAGACTTAATCTACCACCAATAAATATAGGAAATTCAGTAAATAATGAAAATTAGATTCTTAAGAAAAACAATAGTTAAAGAATGTTATAAAAGATATATTAGTAAAACATTTTGTAATGTTACATATCACATTGAACAATACATACATGTATATTTAGGTTAAAAAAATGTGTTTCTGGTTGGCTAACTGTCCTTACTTTTTGTTGCTAACCCTAGCACCCACTCCCAGTTAAAATTTAATTATTTTTTTTATATTGAAAGCAATTTTCAAAATTGATTTGTGCATTTAACTGAGCTAGTTCAGTAGCCCTGTATTTGAAGTGCTTACTGTACTATTTTGTATAAGAATCTTTATAAAACATAATATTATTTTTCAAAAATCACCTACCTATCAGAATTCTTAAAACAGTACAATAGGAAACACATTTTTGGGCCTTATCTAACATGATATCACTATCTTGTCTATACAATTCGAATCAGCATACTTGTATAACATTGTTTTGAAAAGCCATACTTGTTTTTATGTACTGTCTGTAATGATTTTATATGTGGATTTATTTGCCTATCTTTTGTCTGTCTGTCTGCATATTGGATATGTTAATATTCATATCGTGATCAAAACAAGTGTTCCACAGAATTAAATGTCTCACCTGCATCTGTGCCTGCATATCCAATTTTCAATGTTATTGATGATGCTGCCATAGCTTTCAAAAAGAAACTTCTAGACCACCATGGCACCCATCTTGGAAATCTTCTTCTCGTTACTCCATCAAAATGGACAATTATATCAGCATTCACTGAAAGACTTATTAAAATGTAGTGTTGATTCTAAATTAAAATGGTGCCGATTTAATATAAAATATGGCCCATCTTTAAAGTATAAAATCTTTATAGTACTCGCTGATGTCAAAATGGTACGAAATGAAAAAGGTGCAGATGTGACACCACAGCAATTAATTTCAAAATTTTTTTATAACAGAAGATTATTAAGAATACTACATAGCACAGTTAAAAGGAAATAACAGGTTTTATCACAAATTACATAAATTCTTTTTGACAAGTACAGTATCAGTCACTCTGAGGAACTCTTTTTATCTATTGAACAGATATATGTCTTGCCTACAACAGCATTGTGTGACCTATAGATGGAATTTTTTTCTACAATAGTAATGTACCAGCATTAAAACTCTATGAAGTTCTTTTGTTTTTGTCCTTGCAAAGTCTAGAGATACCGTGTTTAGCAAAAAAAAAAAACATGTCTGAATTTGATATTTATGTATCAAAGGTCAGAGGTCAAGAGATCATGTGTTCTCTAAAACCCTTGTCTGAGTTTGACAGTTAGGTTACAGCAATGGCCACAGAGAAGCTCTTGTCTATAAAACCATTGAGTAAAATTTATACGTTACAGTAAAAGTCATAGGTCATGAGAAGCTATGTTTTCAAAATGCATAGTCTAAGCATTATTTTTATACTGTAGCAAAGGTTATGAGATGCTGCATTTTCTAACACCATTGTTTAAGTAATATTTATGTGTTAAAGCAAACTAGACTGGTTTTGAGATGCTGTGCTTTGTAAAACCCTTGTATGATATTTATGTGTTCCAGCAAAGGTCATAGGTCGAAGGACGCTGTGTTCTCTAAAACCTTTGAGTGATATTTACATGTTATAGCAAATGTCATGAGTCATGAGATACTGTGTTCTCAAATGCATTGTCTGAGTTTGATACTTGTATGTTACAGCAAAGGTCACATAAATGAGACATTGTGCTCTGTAAAAGCATTGTCTGATTTTAATATTTGAAAAGAAAAGGTGTACAGACACTGAGAACATTCAAAAGGTTTTAAAATACCAATATTAACAATCATAATTTTAATCAATTTATTCCCTTACTCATACTTTATAATATATATATATATATATATATATATATATATATATATATATATATATATATATATATATATATATATATATATATATATATGCACATATACACACCATACATATATATGCACACACACATCATACATATATATGCACACACACACATACCATACATATATATGCACACACACCATACATATATGTGTAGACACACACCATGCATATATATGCACACACACACACACACCATATATATGCACACCATACATATATATGCACACACACACACACACACACACACCACTCCCTTGATAACTCATGCCCTGATAACTCACAAACAGCTTATAATGCTTGGTCAGGCATGGATCCCATTTTTTTAAAGCAGATAATACCAAAACATTAATCCCTATTTGTTGAACCTAAAGAAAATCACAGTCAAAATTGGCACTTGAAACTTTGATATATCGCTCATTTTATCATCACAAATGGTAGATGAGACATGGATATTTTAATTAACATTATAAAATATCAACTTTAATAAAAAGTTATAAAATTAATGACATTTTCCTTCCAAACAACAATCTTAGTATGCTGTAATTAACAATATTCAAGGAAACTTTTATCAGTGAATATTCGACTTATGCCTTGTAGAGACAGTACTTTAATAAATAAACACAAATTAAATAATTTATCTTATCAATTAAAATTTGTGCTCTAGTTCTTTCATTTAATTGTAATCATCATTAATGCAATTTGTCATCTTGTAATTAAATGTAAAATGTCAATCTACCATAACAGCTATGTCTATGAGCTTTTCTCTGAAAACCTAATTAAGTGTTTTGATATCGCACTAGTGGAAGTATTTACTGTATTGCTGCACTAAATAAAAAGCAGGCCTCCTTTTTCTATTCATTCACTTTATTATATCTTTTAAATCAAATAAAGGAGGTGGAAAAAACAAAAATGTTAAAAGACATACATAGAACCAGCAGTCTGGGTTATATGTTAGGTAACTCATTTTATTTGATCAGTGGAACACTGTAATAAATGTTATTATGTTATTGTGTATGTAATCTAATTAAGTACCTTAAATTATCCTACTCAGTCATAACTGTGACTAAAGATTGCAAGGTAACCAAGTGAAATGAATACCTTGTAAACTAAAGAATTTTGTTTCACAGATATGAATGATTGTGGAAAAAATATGTTTCAGAGAAATCCTGAATTTGCATCTATCCATCAATATTTTATTAATTCAACAATTCAAAAATTGAGTTTCAGCATGGACGACTGTCTCACGAAATGTTACATTTTTGTGATAAAAAGTTATCTTGTTTGGTAGTTCATCAACAGTTAGTTAGTCTGGTTCTCTGCGTCATAGACTCCTTGCTTTAGAAAATACTAAATATACTGCTCCGGAAACCAGAATAATCAACAAAACAAAAGGCTTTGACGTAATACACAATTATTTTTGTATACCGTGTTGGTTGATGAAACTAGTTGAAATCATCTTATCGATTTTTCTGATGTTGAACATTCTGAAAATAAATGTAATTTATACAGAATAATGAACAACTTTATCGGAAAAAGCACTTTATTAACAGTTATTCTTGACATGATTAAAAAATGAGGATTCAGTCATAAAACAACCCAGTCCCCCAGCTCCTAACCAAACCTGTGGTTCTCTGTATGTCTAGCATATTTTGTTTAGGTCCCTGGTAACTCACGTCCTTGCTTATAGAGCAGTTTATATATTTGGACCCTGATATGCTTGAGTTATCCAGGAAGAAGTGTATGTATGTATGTATGTATGTATGTATGTATGTATGTATGTATGTATGTATGTATGTATGTATGTATGTATGTATGTATGTATGTATGTATGTATGTATGTATGTATGTATGTATGTATGTATGTATGTATGTATGTATGTATGTATGTATGTATGTATGTATGTATGTATGTATGTATGTATGTATGTATGTATGTATGTATGTATGTATGTATGTATGTATGTATGTATGTATGTATGTATGTATGTATGTATGTATGTATGTATGTATGTATGTATGTATGTATGTATGTATGTATGTATGTATGCATGCATGCATGCATGCATATATACATACATATACATATACATATATATATATATATATATATATATATATATATATATATATATATATATATATATATATATAATTATGTAACTGGCATTAATTCAGTTATCAAAATGACTAAAATCACATCTTCTTGTGACTCCCATTCATTGCCTTAATTACAGTAATCCTAACAATTACTTAATTGTAAACCTAAATAACAAGAACAAAGAAAGATAAATGAACATTGCCAAATTTATCAATTTATGATTTTATACTTTCTTATACTATAATTGGTAACAAGCAAAAATTATGTCTTTCAATATCGAACATACTATAAAAAGGATATATATAAAAAAAATATTTTTTGATGCAAGACTGCTGTAGATGAAGGCCACTTTTGGATTACATGATATTGGCATTTTTTATATATATATTTGTCTTTCGGTTTGATGTTGCTCATAGTTTCTGATCACAACAAACAACATCATGGTATATTTTTGTGATAAGAATTGAAGAGTTGCACTTGAGTTGTAAATTTCTGTTCTTGGCATGATAAATACATTTGTGAATAAGATTGTGTATAAATTATTCATACATCAGTCCCTGCTGTACTAGATAATAGAAGGATTAAGGCATTGGATGGCAAAGGTCATATTTGGTTTTGATTGATAAGTGTCAAGTGAATAATAGAGTCCCAGTCAAGTGTTTGATGCTAAAGTTTAAGAAGTCTACATGGATTTTACTACTACAGAGATGTTCAGTTGACTCCAGGATATTGTATATTCATGGATTTTAATTTGGTAAATATTCCATTAATTGCTTCCAATACTAAATAATGTTAGGACATAATATTCACAGATTAATTCACTTAAAGATATATCTCTTTTCAGAATATGTTGTAGTGAATTTAGCATACACCTGTATATAACGGATATATCTTTAAAGGGATTTATTTACAGAGCCCTTTTTTTTAAATCATGATATAATTCAGCCTGCTTAAGAAGAATACATTAACAAGTTTAAGAAGGATACATTAACAAGTTTAAGAAGGATACATTAACAAGTTTAAGAAGGATACATTAACAAGTTTAAGAAGGATACATTAACAAGTTTCACTGTACATAGTGGGACATATTTCAGTTTATTTTTATATTTGTTTGAGAATTATGAATCCTTGAACATATTTGGCAGAATGTGAAACATTCCATTTGATCTTACTGTAAGATTTTGATTTTCATGATGTTCCAACACCATGGTTCAGGCAAACAGGGTTCTCTTTAAAGTTTATGTTCCCTGTTTCATCATTAATTGATGTATTTTGGTATATGACTTCAAATGAGCACAACAGAAAAACATAACATTGTAGTTAACTCTTGACCAGTGGTTTTAATACATTACCACAATGATGTGAAGACATCTGTACATTACCGAGCTTTCATGTATATTCATATGGGCTGTTTTAGATTAGCTATAAAATATTTTGGTGATGCTTTCAAAACTGAAAAAGGTATAAAAAAAATTATTTGATCTAAATGTCATCCATTTAAATATTTGTATTGATTTGATCTTGTTGGTTTTGTCGTTTTTAATTTAATGCCAATACTCAGTGGAAGAAAAGCTATACATGGCAGTCAGTATAACTGGTGGAAGAAGAACCCAGGAAAATTAACTTAAATATATAAAGCAATTAGGTATTTCAATGAATTAGAATTAATTACAGTATATAAGGTAATTAGGTATTCCTATCAATTAGAATTAATTAGGAAAAACATGCTTGTTACCTATTGAACTGGTCTTAAAATTAGGGTATGCAGGTCTCTTTTAATTTGTAAACTTCATCAATTTTTTAATGTGATTTTTTGAAAAATATTTTTTTGCTATGGGGGAAAAAGTGCTAGGGTTGGCAGTGAGAAACACAGACAGTTGGCCAGCCAGAAATGCACATATTTTTTTTTTCCTTACAATGTATAAGGTAATAGGTATTCCTATCAACGAAAATTTTTTACATTGTGTAGGTTAATTAGGTATTACATTCAATTAGAATTACAAAGAATAAGGAAATTTGGTATTTCTATCAGTTAGAATTAATAACAAAGTATAAGGTAAATAGGCATAACTATTAGAATTAAGTTCAGTGTATTAGGTAATTAGTTATTCCTATCAATTAAAATTAGTTACAGTGTATTAGGTAATTAGATAATCATATCAATTGAAATTGATTACAGTGTAAAGGTAATCCATCAAGAACACTAATCCATCATTCAAAGGCACTCATTCATCATGTAAAGGCACTTGTCCATCCTGCAAGGGTACTAGTCCCTCATGCAAGGGTACTAGTCTCTCATGCAAGGGTACTAGTCTCTCATGCAAGGGTACAAGTCCCTCATGCAGTAGCATTTGTCCATCAAGCAAGGGTACTTAAGTCCTTCATGCAAGGGCACTGGTCCATCATGCAAGGGTACTAGTCCAGCAAGCAAGGGTACTAGTCCCTCATGCAAGGGTACTAGTCCTTTATGCAAGGGTACTAGTTCCTCATGCAAGGGTACTAGTCCCTCATGCAAGGGTACTAGTCTATCATGCAAGGGTACTAGTCCCTCATGCAAGGGTACTAGTCCCTCATGCAAGGGCACTGGTCCATCATGCAAAGGCACTGGTCCATATCATGAGGGAATAATTCATTGGCATTACCTGTAAAAACCATGTTGATACAAAATTATGTTTATTGGTCAATATTTTATTAGGTTTCCTAACTTAAGTCTGTTTGTGCAATGGCAGTGTTTTTGTTATATCAATTTATGTCCATTGACTTACATTATACAACACTGGCTACTTCCAGGGGGTTAGAGCATTGTCTTTAAATGGAATGATTTCCTTTCCTTCATCTCCACTCTTGAAAAAGTAAAGAAAACATTCCATTGCAATATAAATTTCTTATGAAAGCCATTACAGCAAATGTCTGAAAATAAATTTTGATATCAAAGTATCTTCGTTAATCATTTTCACAGAACTTTTGTCTTTCCCTCTCACACAACTGATTCAGGTTAATTCATCTTGAATTTTCACATAAGTAATATAAGTATCCTCAACTGATTGCACTAACTTCTCAGAGACTTCCCATTTGATTTCTTGGGTGTTGGTTGAGCTTTTTTAATATTTCTTTTCTTTAAATTTTTATGCTTCCAAACACCTTGAAAAAATAATCTTCTTTATTTGTGGAAAAAATTATTTCCAATCAGTTTTGAAATAATTATCTAATAGAAACAAAAGGATATCTTTGATGAAAAAAATGATCCTTGATCCCTCCCTTCAGAAAATTAAATGCTAGGTCCCTAATTATGCCTAGGTGTCCAACAATCAGTGCATATTTATAGTCATCACTACTGTCATACTGTATCACAAGACAATGGCTCAATAACAGCAATAATTAAGAGAAAACTCATCTCCTTCCTGAAATTTTTTTATATTATATTTTTATAATGGTTTATTTGTAATCATCAACAATGTTATATTTTATCACAAGATGATGGCTCAATACTAACAATAACTATAGAAAATATGCCTTCTTCCTGCCATCTTCTTTTTATATTTGCAGTAATAAATATTGTCTATAACATCCTTCTGCACCATCAAACTGTTGCATTCCAGTTCTAATAAACAGTAACTTGGAGACCATACTAATCTATATATTGATATTTCCCATTACAACAGCTATCACTTTGTCTGCATGCAGAAATTTCAGCCTGAGACATCATCATTTTTTCAGATTAAAGTGACAGTTATTGAATACAAATAAATTGTCACAAAGAGTAACGTGCTATTGATAGCATATTGATGTCAGTATGCAATGACGTTCCAACAGTTTTATGACCATCATCAGCTCTGTCCCATTTTTATATAATGTGTTAAACATCTGTGCCAATCTCACGTGTGTAATTTCATTCACAGGTCACAGAAAAATGAAATAATAGTCTTTTCACATTTACTGACAAGAAAAAAAAAATAAACCATAAAGGAATTCAAGGCTTTCAAAATATATGCTTGTATAGGTCAGGTATGTTTTTGTCTTAGGCAAAGAGTTCAAAAGAATCGGAGATTTTTTTCTTTGTAAAGTATGAGTTTAACATTATGGAGCATGTTTAATATTGAGTTTTCATTCCACATATTTTGCCAAGTTCATGCTAATTTATATGATGATTGTAATCAGTATATGAAATCTAGTTAGCGCAGCTTTGGCTGCTTTGGCATCTTTTTTCTCCCCTTTGATTCCTCTTATACCAAGTGTGACTAAGGCAACCCAAAGTACTAAATACTTTTTATCGGATTCTTATAGCATAAGTTGTGTTTCTGTAATACTTGGGATAATAATTGGATGTAAAATTTACAGTTTTTTAAGACGTATGGTGTGAAAATAAATATGAAAATATGATGAAATTTGTTTTTTGATAGGTAGTTCAAAGATTTGAGTGTAGTTCAGAGGTTTCAGTGTAGTTCTAAGGTTTCAGTGTAGTTTTAAGGTTTCAGTGTAGTTCTAAAATTTCAGTGTAGTTCAGAGGTTTCAGTGTAGTTCTAAGGTTTCAGTGTAGTTAAGAGAGTTCAGTGTTCCAGTAGTTAATAGATTTTGGTGTTATTAAAAAGTTTCAATGTTAAGTTCAGAGGCTTTAATTTTCAGGATTTCTGTGTAGTTTTAGAAATTTCAGTGTACTTAAAACATTTCAGGGTAGTTCTAAGATTTCATTGTAGTTCAAAGATTGTAGAGTTGTTGTACTTTCTGTGGTAAAAATGGAGGCTTTGTCCATGTAGTAACCAGCTGGAGATGACGTCATGGAATCTTGCTGTATTGTAAACTTGTTTCAGTCTGGCATTGATATACAGATATTTATATCAATGATAAGAGGCCATAATTTCATTACAATTGTTTGAAAAAAACCCTTTTTGGTAGCCTGTGTGGTTAGAGCATCAGCCTTCAATGTAACAGGTCATGGGTTCCAACACCAGCTGAGTCACACCAAAGACTTTTTAAAATAGTTATTGCAGCTGCCTCAACATTAAGAGGTTACTGTTAGGATGTTGGCCTGGTGTCAGGATAATGTGACAAGGTGGGACATGGTGCTTCATGTTTGCAGCATGATGTCCCAGTGCTAGACATCACTATATATATATATATATATATATATATATATATATATATATATATATATATATATATATATATATATATATATATAAACTGTCATTACACTGCAGATAACAGAAATATGACTAAAATTGTTAAAACTACATTAAAATCCAAACATACACACACACATACACACACACTCATACATCTTGAAAAGCAAGAGGATTTGTATAGGAGTTTTATCATGGGGGAGAGGGTTTCAACCACTGAGTGGTAGTTTGGAAATGCATTTATTTGCTGCAAGGCAAAGTTATTAATTTGCTGCTTCGAGATGAATTTATATTCCAAAAGGTTGAATGAAATTTGGTTGCAGAGTGAGGCAGGTTATTGTATTTGGGCTTAGTTTGATTGTAAATTTAAAGGCCCTTTAGTATTCTACAAAAAGTTTTCCTAAATGCATCTGATTCCACATGCGATTTCACCTTTAGATCTGAAAACAAACCTTGTATACTCAGAAACAGAAAATTTCATTCCACCATTTGGCATACTTACTGTCTATACTTGCTTCCAAGTCAAGTCCAGCTGCAATTTGCACAGACCCTTATCTACCATCGCATAATGAACAAGCAGATCTGGGTCTGTGCAGTTTGATAGGAGCAATCAGAAGAACAAACAGTACAGATCCTGATCGGCGGGTGCATTATGCTACAGCAGATCAGGATCTTTGCTGTTTGCTGTTTGACTTGACTTATAAGTTAGTAATCTGATATTTACTTGGTCATCTAAACACAGCTGATAATCAATTATGCCCATGCAGATAAATCACTATCCATATAATGCATGCAATGTTATTAAACTCCCCCAATAAAGTATTTGATACCTGTCATTTAACTAAAAGACCTACAACTCATTTTCTGGAACATAATTGAATTTTCTAAATTAAGCTTTAATCAATAATTTCATCAACTAAAATACCACATTTACTGACTGAATTTGAAAAATGACAGTAATTAATGACATTGTTTCTGTATTTTTCTTCCTCCACTTATGCGTTAGCATAACCACATGATACACATGATTATAGTTACCAATTACAACTGCACCATTGGTTGTTTAGCAATACCTAGGTATTCTCAGCCAGAATATTTTACCATCAAAAAACAAACAAGAGGAATTTTGCACCAATTATAATGATGTAACTTTGATATAACTTCAGTATTAATAGGTTCAAAATATATTAACTTATAAGTCAAGTGCAAGGTAAATGTGACAGAACATTCAGAACATTGTAAAATGAACAGGAAAAAGGGGTGGGTGTAAAAACACTGTTTACTTAGCATCATGTTCGGATTTGAACCACTGTTACGGATGGAAATGGTCTATTGATATTATGACTTAAAGTAATTAACAGATTACTATTCCATTAATTAAAATGCACAAAGGTGCCAGCTTCATAGTGGCATTGGGGTATAATGGTGTACCATCCAGATTTAGTATGATCCTTAATTCCTTTAGCTGATCTGTGAACTATTCTTTATGCTCTGCAGTAAAATATCCTTAAATAGCTTCACAGTTCTAATAAAACACGTTTGTCTTTTCTCTCAGATTTATTAGTATATACGATGCCTTGTGCTATTGACAAAGTTGTGCTTGCAAAATCTGTCTAGAGAAATTAACTTGTGCAAAGATATATATATATATATATGGATTGGTCTGTGGTGCTGTGTGAGGGTAACGATATGAAACCTTTGTGCCTTTGTGTTTGCTTACAGTGGATACATGTGCTCTGACATTAAAGGGGAAAGCAACTCTAACTTTTACTAAATTACATTAATTTTTTGAATACTAAAGCAACTCCATTTTACTTAGAAAATTGTTGAGAACTACTTGTTGACTGGATATATTGCTTGCAACTCTGGAGACTCGAATTTTGTTTGATGAAGAAGAAAAAAAATATCTATTTATGGCTACTTAACTTTTGTGTATTAGTCATTAAAAAACAAAACAACTTTGTGGATTAGTCATTAAAAAAACAAAACGACAAAAGATTGAGAAATGATAAGTGTATTTAACAAGTTTAATCTGTACTGCAGTAATTAGATTGTTTGCATGAGTTATTTATTGTTCATATTTGGCAATAATGAAGTGGCCAGAATCAGCTAGTTGCCAGTATTCTTTATCACAGATGTTCAAGCAGACAAGTGTATATTCACTGCTGCAATTAAGATTGGAGTTAAGAATTTCACTGGTCTTAAAAACTGTTATCAAAACATAAAGCTCTCTACATTTAGGGATTTGGCACTAAAATAAATCCAGTGAAAGCAGATGACACTGTTTCAAAGCAAAGTATATATCATTGTCCATGTGAAATGGAGACTCTTATGATGAAAAATATCACAATGTTGGTTAGAGTACAGAAACTTGAAGTTAAACATTGTAATATTTCAAGTCTGCTTGATTCATGTACATCCATGGTTTGTTGACCATAGGGGCCCTGAATTTCTTGACCACAACCTGATAGCATCTGAAATCTGTACATGAATAACTGCCCCTTAGAACAGTTGGAAGGTGGTAACATTCTTTTATGCTTTCCAAACACATTGTAAGGAGAGGCTACTGTCTTATGTAAAAGAAAAGTTAAGTTGTACAGTTGGTTTTACAGATAAATTGTACAGTTAGTTGTACAGATAAATTGTACAGTTAGTTGTACAGATAAATTGTACAGTTGTATAGATAAGTTGTACAGTTGGTTTTACAGATAAATTGTACAGGTAGTTGTACAGATAAATTGCAATCTTGGATTTATCTGTTGTACCCCACCTGATGTAAGGATAATCCAGGATTTATTAGTCAGGCCCCATGCCATGCATGGGTAATCCCAGATTTATCTATCAGTGCCTGGGTGATTGCTGGGTTAAATCAGTGGGCTGAAAGCTAGAGAAAATATCTTTCTTTAAACCAGTTCCTGCAAAGTGGATTATCTCCACACCTGACAAATTACCACTCCAGATGGATGTGATCAAAATATGTTTTGAGAATGTGGGACTGTTCTTATGCTTATTTATTCAATAATTAGTTATATTTATCGATGTATTTAGTTATAATGAGATAACAAATCATTCTTGTGTTGGGATTGCTTGCTATAAAAGTAAATAATACTAATATTTCAAGTCAGCCTGATTCATGTGAGTCCATGGTTTGTGGACCATAAAGGTTTTCATGTGAGTCCATGGTTTGTGGACCATAGAGGTCCTCATGTGAGTCCATGGTTTGTTGACCATAGGGGTCCTCAGTTTCTTGACCAGAACCTGATATTGTCAGAACTCTGTGCATGAATCACTGCACCTTAGAACGATCAGAAGATGGTAACATTCTATTTAATGTTTTTCTAACACATTGTAAGGAAAGGCTGCTGTCTTATGTACAGGAAGAGATATGTTGTACAGATATGTTGTACAGACCATTTGCAACCTTGGTTTTATCTCTTGTAACCTATAATATGTACTGATAATCCAGGATTTATCAGTCAGGCCCCATGCCATGCCTGGATAATCCCAGATTTATCTTTTAATGGCCACATGATGGCTAGTTTAAATCAGTGGATATGAAAAGAAGACAAAATATCTACACTTGAACCAATTCATCTTCACACATGACAAAGTACCACTCCAGATGGATGTGATCAAAAAAAACTTTGTGAAAGTGGTACCATTCTGCTGTTTGCTTTTTAGTAATTAGTTATATGTATCAATGTATTTAGTTGTAAACAGATACCAAAGTGTTCTTGTGTTCTGATTGGTTGCTATAAAAGTAAATAGTACTTACAGTAAACAGAATAAAAAATGCAGTGAAAACTTTCTTATATCAATGGAATGACCGTTTCAATCAGACAGTGTAATTTCTTTTACATTGGTATCTATGTTAAAATGGAAGTGAGTAAAGAGTGAGAGACTCCGCTAACTCCATTTCTGTTTGTGGGATTGTTGATAGTTTCTAAGTGATGACCTTGGGTTCATTCTCATGGGAGTATTAAGTGAAAGACTGCATTTGTTAATTTCTTTTCGGTTGCAATAAATTATGTTACCATTTTGTGCTAAATACCTTTAAGTACATGTATTTTTAAGGTTGAACCATGGATAGTTTTAAGCGATGATGCTGTTAAGTTCCAAGGGAGTAGTGAATGTGAGACCCATTAAAGTTGCATAAATGCTTGACCTTTTCATTTTAAGAAATACAGTAGAGCCTGTCTTGAATTATCACCACTTCTGGCCAAAAGAAATGGTTTCTCAAGACAGGTGGTCTCTCATGACAGGTTATAACACTATATAAGCAATAAAATTTTGGAAGGAGAACCTGGTCTCTCCAGACAGGTAGTCTTTCATAGTGGTGGTCTTATTATATAAGTTAGTGTTTATAAGGAGATGCCTAAGAATTGAACAATGAATCTATGATTAATGCAAAAGTTAGTTCCTCTTGCAATGCCAGGTAAATTTATACATTCTTTAGGGATGGGACTTTGTGCCGTTTCTAGGTCGAGACCCATGGACCAGTTCTCACAAGGTGGAGAGAGACAAAGGAGCCAGTGTTGGTTGTATTATAATTGCCTTGTTCTTGTCTTGCTGAGAAAGTGTATATATACCCTATAGTGAGTTGAGGTTTCTTTGTTGTGACCTCTTTCTGCAGCCCAGAGAGTAGGGTTAAACACAGGGGCATTATTGATAGGTGATAATGGATATTAAAATTACTGTCAACTTGTGCAAATATTTCTAAAAGCCAAAATCTTTCTTTGCAGTTTGACTGGATAATAGTGAGAGTATATGGTAACCATTTAATAAAATTATAGCTGCTGATATTCACAAGTAGCAAAGCACTATTTGAACCGACAACTTTCCAGATTATTACTGAATGTTAGCAAATGATTACATGCCTTCCATTTTGTGCTTCCTTAAAATGGATATATGAGCTTTGATGTAGAAGGGAGATAACTCCTACTTTTTTGTGTGCATTACACTAGTTTGATATATATATATATATATATATATATTACTTGTGTGTTTAAATCTTTAATTGACTCATCCATTAGATTAATAATTCATACAGTAAAGATTATTATTTTCATGCAATACAAACAGTTGCTCCCCCTTTCTTCACAAAAATTAAGCATAATTTGAGTCTGTCTCACTGTCATGTGCCCTCACTTGTGCAGCAACCTTTGCTATTGGACCCTACAGAAAATGAGTTACTGAGAGAGAAGTGTACATAGATTTTCTTTGGCAATTAGCAATCAACACAGGGACCATCCAATTTGGAGATAAATTGATAATTGTTGATAAAGAATTTTATTATTAAATTTAATTGTAATTAATTCCTCTTCATAGGTTTTGAACTATTTTAATTTGGGATTTTGGCTGTTTACATATTGCCAGTGCTACATTTTCCTAACAGTAATCTAGGTGTATTTTACTATTGATAGCTAAAAACTTGAAGAAAAATCACCCATCTTAGACCTGTCGGATAAAAAGATGACACCATGCATCAAGGGAGATAATTTTGACCACCAGTTCAGATGAATTTGAAAGGGTTTAAGGTGGTCTTCAATGCAAAATCAGCACTTAAATAACTGTACTTGTTGACCCTTAGTATTTTAAATCTTTCTACCTTAATGGTGATAACAAATATTTACCAATGGCAGAAGTTGATGTTTATAATTTCTACCTGTCACTTCAGTGGTTCCTTCTGTTAACCTTTGAGATGTGTAAACAGTTTTCCTGAAGCAGAGAAAAATGTGCTACATTGAGGTTATCTAGACATAATTGTTTCCTTGAAAGAGGATAAACACATCAGACTGGGAGATGACTAACTGAAATAAAAAAACAAACAACAATTGTACCGATATGTACCCACTATCGGCAAGTCACTAGATGAATTGATGTATGACTTATACTTGCAACTCAAAGGGATAAATACTATGTACATAATGTTGACAAATCATTCAAAGGTATGGACACTCATTTCACATTATTCTTTATTGTAAAATACTTAAACATTGTTGTTCATCTAGTTACCATATTTAAGATAATATACACTAAAGAAAACATTATTTGGAAAAAATAACTTTTGTAAGGTTTAAATCTATCATGGAACTAGAACACAATGACTGTATTATATGTGTTCTTCAAAACGTTGACTTACTTTTTTAGTGTGCAGTCTTCTTCTCAGATTGGAAAATCAATCTGGAAATACATGTATATTAAGAGCCAAAAATGAGACTTGCAGGAAATTCCTCCACTTATCAAGCATAGTCCAACTGCAAACTGCACAAACCTGGATCTGCCATTTAATAATGCACTGGCAGATCTGGGTCTGTTCAGATTGTTACAACTAATCAGTAAAACAAACAACATAGACCCTGATCTGCAGGTGCATTACGCTAAAGCAAATCAGTGTCTTTTTTGTTTGCAGTTTGACTTTGACTTATAAGTGAATATATACGATTGTGGTAATTTGAGATTTTAAAAAGTTGCTTCATAACAAAACTGTATATCCCAATGATGTGTGTTTTCTATATGTGTGTGAGTGTGTGTATGTGTTGGAGTATGTGTGTGTGTGTGCACACATGTGTGTGTGATTTGGATTTTTAATGTAGCTTAAACAATTTTTCAGTCATATCTGTATGATGTCTGTAGTGTGGCAGTTTATTGTGATGTCTAGCACTGGGGCATCATGCCGCATACATATAGCATCATGTCCCAACTAGAAGCATTATCCTGACACCTTGCTGACCAGTCCTAACAATAACCTTTTATTGCTGAGTGGCAAGCAAGGCAGCTGTTAGTACCATTGTTATATGTCATTATGACTTGGCATGTGTTTGAAACCTCCCACAATTCCAAGTCATATGCTCAAACCTCTCCCACAATTCCAAGGCATATGCTCAAACTTTTCCCACAATTCCAAGGCATATGCTCAAACTTTTCCCACAATTCCAAGGCATATGCTCAAACTTTTCCCACAATTCCAAGGCATATGCTCAAACTTTTCCCACAATTCCAAGGCATATGCTCAAACTTTTCCCACAATTCCAAGGCATATGCTCAAACCTCTCCCACAATTCCAAGGCATATGCTCAAACTTTTCCCAGTGATTGAAAAAGATAATGAGTTGACACTTTCACTCATCTTGGATGGAATCACTTTGAGAAAATTGAGGCAATTCTCAGAAGTTGATTTTGAAGTAAAAGATGATCAAAGAAGTCAAAACAATTTCAGGAAAATGAATAATGACTAAATTGAAAACCTTTATTTGCTGTTTGCAAATTTTGTGAAATTGTATGCCAAGAAGTTTAGCACATTATGGAAGTACATTGATTCTGAAGAGCAAGTCATCTTAGCAAGAATTACTAGCTGAATTTCTTACTGATTACATGTACACTGATGAAAAGATGAGTGATTGCTCTTTAATTATATACAACATAGCATCAAATTGTTGATAAAAATGATAAGTTAACAAGATTTTGACATGGCACTAAAGAATACTATTTATAAATTCAGGGGATACTGTATATGGAATATGTCACTGTCACTCAGTGGTAAATTTATGGTAAATTATTTTCCTGTACTCAATTATTCCAAGTAATTTAGTGGAAAAACAACATAGGTTGTACATTCCCAACTGTCAATTATGGGTATGAATACACATTTATTCTGTGCTACTCAGAAAGATTAATAAACAATTGTTACCTGTCACTGTAAATTACCTGATCATGGAAACAGACTATAGCTCAGCTGCTGAAACAGACCACTATTGGTTAAATTTTTGAGTATCAACACAGGTGATAAGGCTGTTGCCAGAGTGAAATTGATAAATTGGAAAAATAGAAAGTTTGATAAATAGCAAAGCAAGTGACGTTTGATACAGAGCACAAGGCAATTATTTCATCAGTTACATTGATTAGAAAGAATTCATTCATTTGGAATATGAGTTTGTTTGTTATGGATCACTTGTTGGTTTCTAGGAAAGTGTCATGATTGTTGACTGAATTGTGTTCTTTATCAAGTGTCCAGTTCTAAGATGAAAGGAAAACATTTTAAGCTGAAGGTATGTGATATAAATATTATAACTCTATGGTTTAGATCTATGTATACATGGAGAAACTGTAACATCAAGTTTTATTTGTCATTTATTCATCTTGTTTTTAAAAACAATGTTTAACCACTTTCTATGTTTGTTTTCTTTTCATATATTGTTCCACAGTTGTAGATTAATTTTATAATAGGTGAATTGGCTCATTAATATAAAGGTACATTTTTGAAGACTCATTATTTATTACATTTACTGACATACAAGTCAGAGGCAATGCAAAACATACAGACCCAGATCTGTCATTGCATATTGCAGATACAGACAACATAGATCTCTATCTGTCATTGTATAATCCTTCTAGTTATAATATGTAGGTGTAGATCTTTAGCTTTATTAAGTTTGATATTAAGACACAGAAAACATAGACAAAAATTTATCACTGCATAGTGTGCATACATCTGTGTTGTTTTGTTAGTTATTGTTAGTAGAAATTAACAAAATAGACCCAGATCTGTCATTGCATACTGTGCAGGAAGATCTACATCTATCTTGCTATGTGTAATTAATAGACACAAACAACATAGAACCAGATCTGTCATTGCATAGTGTGCAGGCAGATCTACATCTGTCTTGCTATGTGTAATTAATAGACACAAACAACGTAGAACCAGACCTGTCATTGCATAGTGTGCAAAAAGATCTACATCTATCTTGCTATGTGTAATTAATGGACACAAACAACGTAGAACCAGACCTGTCGTTGCATAGTGTGCAGGCAGATCTACATCTATCTTGCTATGTGTAATTAATAGACACAAACAACGTAGAACCAGACCTGTCATTGCATAGTATTCAGAAAGATCTACATCTATCTTGCTATGTGTAATTAATAGACACAATGTAGAACCAGTCCTGTCATTGCATAGTATGCAGGAAGATCTACATCTATCTTGTTATGTGTAATTAATAGACACAAACAACGTAGAATTAGACCTGTTATTGTATAGTGTGCAAGAAGATCTACATCTATCTTGTTATGTGTAATTCATAGACACAAACAACATAGAACCAGACCTGTCATTGCATAGTGTGCAAGAAGATCTACATCTATCTTGCTATGTGTAATTAATAAACACAAACAACGTAGAACCAGACCTGTCATTGCATAGTGTTCAGAAAGATCTACATCTATCTTGCTATGTGTAATTAATAGACACAAACAATGTAGAACCAGTCCTGTCATTGCATAGTATGCAGGAAGATCGACATCTATCTTGTTATGTGTAATTAATAGACACAAACAACGTAGAACCAGACCTGTCATTGCATAGTGTGCAAGAAGATCTACATCTGTCTTGTTATATGTAATTAATAGACACAAACAACGTAGAACCAGACCTGTCATTGCATAGTGTGCAAGAAGATCTACATCTATCTTGCTATGTGTAATTAATAGACACAAACAACGTAGAACCAGACCTGTCATTGCATAGTGTGCAGGCAGATGTAGATTTGTATTTTGTTAGGATTTATTAATAGAAACAAATGACAATACCCTGATCTGCTGATCAATTATGCAATGGCAGATTCAGATCTGTGTTGTTTTCAGTTTTATCCTGCCTATAGACAAGTAGACAAGTTTTGCAGTCAAATAATGGGCATGAGATATTCTGAGTTAAAAAGATTGATATTGTTTATAATTTTCATCATTTAAGCAAATGTCATGACATTCTTTAAGTTTGTACAATGCATTAATTACATTTAAATGGCCTTTTACTTGGTGACATTCTTTAAGTTTGTATAATGCATTAATTACATTTAAGTGGCCTTTTACTTGGTGACATTTTTTAATTTTCATACAAAATAGTGATTACATATAAGCAACCATTTGGTTGTTGACATTCTTTAAGTTTCAACAATGTAGTGATTATGTATAAGAAACCTTTCAGTCATTGACATTATTAAAGTTTCTTACCAAGTAGTGATTACATAAAAAGAGACTTTTAGTCATCCACATTCTTTAAGTTTTGTACAAAGTAGTAATTACATTTAAGCAATCTTCTAGTTATTGACATTCTTCAAATTTTGTACAAAGTAATAATTACATTTAAGCAACCTTTTAGTCATTGACATTCTCAAAATTTTGTACAAAGTAGTAATTACATTTGAGCAACCTTCTAGTCATTGACATTTTTCAAAGTTTGTTCAAAGTGGTAATTACACTTAAGCAACCCTCTAGTTATTGACATTCTTTACATTTTGTGCAAAGTAGTAATTGCATTTAAGCAACCTTTTAGTCATTGACATTCTTCAAATAATGTACAAAGTAGTAATTACCTTTAAGCATCCATCTAGTTATTGACATTCTTTAAATTTTGTACCAAATAGTAATTACATTTAAGCAACGTTCTAGTCATTGACATTCTTCCAGAGTCCCCGAGTGGCCTAGTGGTCTAAAGCATTCTACATTATGGATCACTGCCATCTCACCTCTATTGGTGTGGGTTCGAGTCTAAGATTCAGCAAATGTGGATATGTGAGAAAGCTAGCCAGTAGCTTCTCGTGGGTTGGTAGTTCTTTCCGGAGATTTTCTGGTTTCTTCCTCTACCATTAATACTGGCTGCAATGTATAGCCTATTGTGTGCTGAAAAATGGCATTAAGCCCCACAAAAACAACAAAAACAACATTCTTCAAATTTTGTGCAACGTGGTTATTATACTTAAGCAACCCTCAAGTCATTGACATTCTTTACATTTTGTACAAAGTAGTAATTACATTTAAGCATCTTCTAGTCATTGACATTCTTCAAATTTTGTACAATGTAGTAATTACATTTAAGAAACCTAGTCATTGACATTCTTCAAATTTTGTACAAAGTAATAATTACATTTAGGCAACCTTTTAGTCATTAACATTCTTCAAATTTAAGAATGTCAATGACTTAAATGGTTGCTTAAATGTAATTACTACTTTGTACAAAACAAAGAGTCATATCTGCCAGTACATTATGTGACTGCATCTGGGTCTGTACAGTTTGCAATTGGACTTTTATGTGATGATATATGATGGTAGGTTTGCAGCAGGTTCCTTTTTATAATAATTTTCACTGATTTGAAAAATAATCATATATCTTCATTATCCAGATTTTATAGTGTGAAATCATGTAGAAGTGGAAACTCAGCTTGATTTGGATCATATCGAATAAATTTCTAGTCATTTAATTATAGCTATAATGGCAGGAAATTCTGAGTTGGCACCCAAATTACAGACCAGCAACAATGTAAAAAAAAGATATTAAAATAAGCCTTTCTATGATGCTTATTATGTACAAGAATGCAGTCTCTGCCAATGACATATTTTAGAAAACATAAGATGTTGGAAATCTAGATATCCAAAACTTATGGAATTGAAGCCATAATGGAAAGTGAATTTGTTTCATGCTGGCACATCCATTTTTGGAATTTTTATTTAAACATTTCTCTTGCTCCAGTGGCCTACATGGTTAGAGCATCTGCCTCAGATGTGGGAGGTTGTGGGTTTAAACCACAGCAACATCATGCCAAGACTTTAAAAAATTGTACTAACAGCTGCTGCACTTGGCACTCAGCATTAAGAGGTTAGTGTTATAACTGGTCAGCCTGATGTCAGGGTAATGTGACTGGGTGGGACATCATGCTACTTGTCTGCGGCATGATGCCCCAGTACTTGACATCACTATAAACTGCCACACTGTAGACATCGTAGTGATATGACTGAAAAATTGTTAAAGCTACATTAAAAATCCAAATCACACACATACATATGCGCACACACTTACTTAAACATTTGTTCTAGCAGTTCATTAGGTACTATAGCCTTAGCAAATAACTTGAGGAGCCACATTAGCTCAGTTGGTCAGATATCAGACTCATAATCCAATGGTTCGAGGGTGGATATCTACCCAAGCCAGCCCTGGTCAGCTGCTTCTTTATGTCTTTGGGAAATTCATTTAGCTTCTATTTGTTGGCATGATACAGCCAGTAACGTATTCCATTGGCATGATACAGCCAGTAATGTATTAATTGGCATGATACAGCCAGTAGTGTATTCCATTGGCATGATACAGCCAGTAATGTATTTCGTATCCATGATACAGCCAGTAATGTATTCCATTCTCATGATACAGCCAGTAATATATTTCTTGGCATGATACAGCCAGTAATGTATTCCTTGTCATGATACAGTCAGTAATTTATCCTTTGCATTATACAGCCATTATTGTATTCCATTGGCATGATACAGCCAGTAATGTATTCCTTGGCATGATACAGCCAGTAATGTATTTCATATCTATGATACAGCCAGTAATATATTCCATTCTCATGATACAGCCAGTAATGTAAACCATTCTCATGATACAGCCAGTAATGTATTTCTTGGCATGATACAGCCAGTAATGTATTCCTTGGCATGATACAGCCAGTAATTTATTCCTTGGCATGATACAGCCAGTATTGTATTCAATTGGCATGATACAGCCAGTTCTGTATTCCATTGACATGATATAGCAGTAATGTATTCCTTGGCATGATAAAACCAGTAATGTATTCCTTGGCATGATACAGCCAGTAATTTATTCCTTGGCATGATGCAGCCAGTATTGTATTCCATTGGCATGATACAGCCAGTTCTGTATTCCATTGACATGATATAGCAGTAATGTATTCCTTGGCATGATAAAGCCAGTAATTTATTCCATTGGCATGATACAGCCAGTAATGTTTTCTTTGGCATGATACAGCCAGTAATGTTTTCTTTGGCATGATACAGCCAGTAATGTATTACATTGGCATGATACAGCTAGTAATGTATTACTTGGTATGATACAGCCAGCAATATAATCCATTGTCATGATACAGCCAGTAATGTATCTATTGACAGGATACAGCCAGTAATGTTTTTCTTGGCATGATACAGCCATTAATGTAATCCATTGGCATGATACAGTTGGTAATATATTTCTTGGCATGATACAGCCAGTAATGTATTCCTTGGCATAATACAGTCAGTAATGTAATCCATTGGCATGATACAGCCAGTAATGTATTTCATTGGCATGATACAGCCAGCAATGTATTCCTTGGCATGATAAATCCAGTAATGTATTCCATAGCATGATACAGCCAGTAATCTATTCCTTGGGATGATACAGCCTGTAATGTATTCCATTGGAATGATACAGCCAGTAATGTATTAAAGTGCAGTTAAAACCAATAAAAAGAAAACATGTAATAATCATGAATTTTGATTGTTTTTGTTTCATGATTGTGATGTGTGTGGAGCAGAAAGTTGAATTATTTTCAGTTATGATTTGAAATAGTTGATTAAAAGGCATGAACTGTTTGGTTTATTAAACTATTTTAATTGCTGTAGTTCGAAATGGATGAATGAGTCTAGACTGTACTTCTTTTTCACATACACATTGTAATGAATCAATTCAATATTAATAATCCAAAATTGTTATCCTACACTAATTTATTAATTGTTTCTCCACTATGTAAGGTTTTTCATGTACTAACAAACATACATCTATTTCCAGCAAATCTGCAAATTTATCAATGAATCTTATTTTGACAAAATTTATTACTGTAAAACCAAATATTTGTACAAGTAACAACCTCTGATTTGGGAGACTGCAAAATTTTTAATTTTTTTAATAAAAGTTCAATTGTTAAGACTATTAGCCTTAGCTTTCAATAAATGATTCTTTTATTTTTCATGGTAAATTGAATTTATGTTGCCCATGAAAAGAAGAAATTATAACCTTCATGAATCTTTTCTGATTAGGCAGTTTTCACATTGAAGACTAAATTAAACACTATAGGTAGATAATTGACTGTGAAACATTTTCCAGAGCAACAGCATCAAATGTATTGGATTTGTAAACTTAATTACTGTAGTAATATTTTAAATGGTAACTCTTAAACATACATTATAACAAGTAAGTATCAAAACACCTTTATCTCCAAACTTAGAAATTGAATTTCAGCATTTTCGCAGTCCTAAAAATTCTGGTAAACTTGTAGATAAAATTCTTTCTTATTCATGGAAGTAACCATATATAGTCACTGGTTTGATTTTATTTACCTGTATTATTCAGCAGACTGGTTCATACCATGTAATGAAGATAGAGGATCTTACAAATGTTTTTTTCATGCTTTGTAATGAAAATATAGGATCTTATAACTGATACTATTTGTTGAAAATTTGATGAACTTAAAACTGACTGGTTCATACTATTTAAATGAAAATGGCGGATCTTACAACAAACTAGTTCATACAATTTAAATAAAAATGGCCGATTTTACAACTGACTGGTTCATATTTAATGAAAATTGAGGATCTTACAACTGACTGGTTCATACTATTTAAATGAAAATGGCTGATCTTACAACAAACTGGTTCATACAATTTAAATGAAAATGGCGATCTTACAACTGACTGGTTCATATTATGTAATGAAAATTGGGGATCTTACAACTGACTGGTTCATACTATTTAAATAAAAATGGCGGATCTTGCAACAAACTGGTTCATATTATGTAATGAAAATAGAGAATCTTACAACTGACTGGTTCATATTATGCAATGAAAATTGAGGATCTTACAACTGACTGGTTCATACTATTTAAATGAAAATAGAGGATCTTACAAATGACTGGTTCATACTATTTAAATGAAAATAATGGATCTCAAAACTGACTGGTTCATATTATGTAATGAAAATAGAGGATCTTACAAATGACTGGTTCATACTGTGTAATGAAAATAGAGGATCTTACAAATGACTGGTTCATAATGTGTAATGAAAATATAAAATCTTAAAAATGACTGGTTCATACTGTGTAATGAAAACAGGATCTTACAAATGACTGGTTCATATTATGTAATGAAAATAGAGGATCTTACAAATGATTGGTTCATATTATGTAATGAAAATAGAGGATCTTACAAATGACTGGTTCATACTGTGTAATGAAAATAGAGGATCTTATATCCTCATGGTACTATTGTAATTCCCATAGTAAGCTTACACAGACACTATACTATGAAAAGTCCAGTAACTTTAAATTTCAAAATGCTCATGATCAAACCTATATTTATCAGTATGACACATCCATGATGACAGTTTCTGTGTTGGGAAAACCATAAGATTTGTGGCATTTTCTGGATTTACATATGTTTGAAATGTGCTTTCATTTATGAACCAAAGAGTTGGATGCTAATTTCAGTAAAGAGTTTTCCAAATTCAGGTCTTTAAAAGGACTGAAATTCCATCCGTTAAGCATTGTATATAATTTTTGAGTTACAGCTAGGAAAAGCTCTCAAAAATTGTTTCAATTAAAATCTTGCTTTTATTATTAACTTAAATCCCGGCCAGCCAAACCCATATACACTCTATTTTATCTTCACCCATTTCTAGACTCAGTCTAGTCTGGTTCCCATACTTCCATATCATAAGTACAGTAAGTCCTACATTACTGAGTGGTTCATACTAAATACATGTAATGATGATAGAGGATCTTACATTGGACTGGTTCATACTATGTAATGAAGATAGAGGATCTTACATTGGACTGGTTCATACTATGTAATAAAGATAGAGGATCTTTAAACTGTCTGGTTCATATGATATAATTGGATGGACTGTACATTGCATGCATTGAGCAAGGTAGAGAAATATTTTAAACATCTAAATATTTAAATATTACATCATTTATTCATTTCAGTATTTGGTTCTTAACATCAAAATACACCTAATATCAATATAGCTAGTGTGATACTAAATTTAGTACATATTGACACTGTTGTCTGCTACTGAAGCTAGAGTTATGGAAATATAAACTGCTGATTCTGTCGTCTGCTATTACATAGACAGAGTTACTAACTGTGGGAAATATAAAATGCCGATTTTGTTGAATGTTAGTGTGTTAATATGTAAGGTTTAAAAAAGGATTGGAAATTTCTAGATTATTAACCATACAAAATAATCATAAAAACAATAGTGCCTACAATATGAATAAATATAATAGTTTAAAATGATTGATCTAGTATATTGTGATTGTTGTAAGAAGTATGTTGGGTATGGTGAATTAAATTTGATTTCTGTTAATATCTTTATTCCAGACATCCATTCATTTGTAGTTGTATTGTTGTATTTAAGATATATGAGTGGTGCCATGTAGCTTGTAGGAGCTCGTTACAGTTCAGAAAGACTTGATTAGTGTGGCAGGTTTTGTGTGAACAAATGCAATTAGTTGGATTCTTAGGCGAACTTCCTTTGTTGATACATTGTTGACACTGTGGTCTGCTACTGAAAGGTAGTTATTGAAATATAAAATGCTGATTTTGCTAAATGTGTGTATGTTAATATTTAAGGCTAAATCTGCTTTGGGGCCTAAGTGGGCTGGGGCTTGGTTGTTGCCTGCCTTGTTGTTGGTGGCAGGGAGCTTTGTGATGGCTTGCCCTAGTGTGGTGCCCCTTTCTTTTTTTGGGTTGTGCCTGGGGGGTGGGCGGGTGTGTTTGGTACAGTGGACCTGTTCTTGGGTGGATGCGGTGGGGCAGGGCTGGGGTCAGGGTGGGGGCTAGGTTGCTGTGTTTGTTGTTTGGGGGCAATAGAGTGCATCAAAATTATATGAGTAACAGGTTAAAGTTGCTGAAAGGTCTAGACTGGGGCCAAGTGCCCTCTTAAAGGGACTACAATGGTCCAGCCTTGGGCCATAAGCAGTTGCAGAAGTTCTGTGCAAAATACAACTGTAATCTGATATATTGATATATGAACAACTGTTCTATGTAATGAAGTGAGAGGGTCTTTTAGTTGACTGGTTCATACAATTTAATGAAGAGATAGATTTTCAGTGGACTGTTTCAGTTATGTATGTAATGAAAAGATAGATGACCTTACATGAATTCTCATTTCAAATCAAATCTAAAAAATTATTTGATGAGTTTCATATATTTTCTTTAAAATTAGCACAAATTTAAGAATCTGTTTATTATATGACAAAACACCCTGATTTTATTTGACAAACTGCTGAATTACGCAGACATAAGATAATTTTGACATGCATTTGGATGTGTTTGTCATTATTATTTTGCCTTTCTTGATATGCTGTCGTTTATGAAGTGATGAGGTGTTACTAAAATGTAATACGTATAGATAAAAATGTTTGAGTATTTTAACCTAAAATGCTCATAGTTCAAGTGATATAAAAAAATGATCTTTTGCAACTGGGAAAGTCAAAATCATTTCTGTTCATCAAAATGTTGGATTAATTTCATAAATTTAATAACGACTTCTGTAAAATTATAAAATTGATGTACTACTGAAACACATGCCAAAAGAGGCAAAATTGTCGCTGACAGATTTGTTAATTAATTAATTATAATGCTCTGAACTTTTTCTTGAACCTCAAAAAGATAGGCTACATATGAAAACTGTTACAAATTTTAAGTTATTTCATTCTTTATTTCACTTGCAGGATAGTAGACCAAGTACCAAAGACACTCGTTCAAGTCATAAATCCAGCACAGAAAGTAAGCCAGGAGCTAAGGCACAACCAGCGAAATCAACGGTCAAATCTCTTCTCAAACCAGAGGTATGGCAAGATGGTGTCAATAAGGGTATAGCAAAACAGGTACTATAAGGGTATGGCAAGACAGGGTCCATAAGGGTATCACAAGACAGGGTCCATAATGATATAGCAAGATAGGGTTCATAATATGGCAAGACAAGGTCCATAATGATATGGCAAGACAGGGTCCATAATATAGCAAGACAGGGTCCATAAGGGTATGGCAAGACAGGGTCCATAATGATATGGCAAGACAGGGTCCATAAGGGTATGGCAAGACAGGATCCATAAGGGTATGGAAAGACATGGTCCTTATGCTTACCTGCCAACTCTCACACTGGGAGGAAAAAGTGCCAATTTTTTAGGTGGATGCATGCCTATCTCTAGATGTCAAAATATCTGCTGATTGTTTGCAGAGAACTCTCGATTATTACATTACATCTCTCAATTTTAATTTCTCTGAGAAAAGCTATATACATAGATATATGCAATACTCAGAAAACATGCTATATTTTATCATATGTGAATATTGTTGTAATAAAATATTTAATATCACACTACAAAGTTTATCTTCTTCAATGAATAGACTGTTAAGTTTAAACATTATTTATGTAAAGTTAGAACTTTTTAAACCCTTACAATACTATAGTCAAAAAATATAAACCATAAAAATAAAATTATCACCAATTAGTTTTGATCCCATGAATGATCACTTTGAATGCTGTGTATTTTTTTCTATAAGCAACATAGCATCTCAATTCGGACCAAAGAAACTTATACTAGTAAACACCTGGTATTCCTATACAGTTGATATAAACTTTAATTACTGTGATTAAATTAAAAGAAGGAATAAAAAGAAAATATACCACACAGTATATGTGGGAAAAAACAGTTAATACATGTATGGAAACTTGTGAATGCAGATTTGAACTGTTAAAATGAAGTCATAGGCATCATAAGTTGCAAAAAAATAGGTCAATCAAGTGATGGTGGTTACATGCACTCACTGTAGAACATTATTTTTTTTTTAAGTATGTCGGAGGGGCAGTCCTTTTTACAAGATAAATGCAATGATAAAGATTAACTTTTAATTAGTCACACTGGCTTTATTGCTTGTGTATTTAAGTCTAAACTTTAGCTATTGTGCTGGTTGGCCACAGCTGACCAGAATAAAGAAAAGGGGACACATCCTGCAAGCAAATAAGGCGCATCACAAGGAGAAAAGGCACGTTGCATGGGCACTCACATATTGGGGCAAGGGGATGGGGGAACTAGTCCCCTACCCAATTTCACCTTTAAGCGTGTTTACACCTACATCCATAAAATTTAATGGCTGACCACTGTATGTTTACAACACACACACAGACACACACACACACACACACACACACACACACACACACACACACACACACACCTAAAGTTTCTTTGGCACCCCTGGCATGTCCTTTAAGAATTTCATGCATATTGGACCACCTGCAAGATGAGTCAGTGTTTACTGAAACTGGCACTTAAAAATACTGCATAGAAACCTCCCAAATTTAGGACCAAATCTCCCTATTTTTATATTCAATCTTACTGCTTGGCTTTGAAAAATTGAAAGGTATGCATATGGGTATGGTGAGACAGTCCATATTGGTATGGCAAGACATGGTCTATGAGGGTATAACAAGACAGGATCATTAAGGGTATGACAAGACAGGGTCATTGAGGGTATGACAAGACAGGGTCATTGAGGGTATGACAAGACAAGACACTGAGTCATTAAGGGTATGACAAGACAGGGTCATTGAGGATATGGCAATACAGGGTCATTGAGGGTATGACAAGACAGGGTCATTGAGGGTATGACAGGGTTGATGAGGGTATGACAAGACAGGGTCATTGAGGATATGACAGGACAGGGTCAGTGAGCATATGGCAAGACAGGGTCATTGAGGGTATGACAAGACAGGGTCATTGAGGATATGGCAAGACAGAGTCATTGAAGGTATGACAAGACAGGGTCATTGAGGGTATGACAGGACAGGGTTGATGAGGGTATGACAAGACAGGGTCATTGAGGATATGACAAGACATGGTCAGTGAGGGTATGACAAGACAGTGTTGATGAGGATACGACAAGACAGAGTCCATAAGGGTATGGCAAAACAGGGTCCATAAGAGTAATGCAAAACAGGGTCCAAAGGGGTTGGGTCTACATTTAAGTATTGGACAACAATCAAACTTTTTTGCATAAACTATTGCAATAAATCTATGAAATGTCAAAATGGTTTATTCTTTTTATTTTGTTAAGGTTTGCCTTTGGGAGGGGGAGGGAGATTGTAATAAATTGCAATATCATGATTGACTTCATTTTAGAATAGTTTATTCATGCTTATTGTGTAGAGTGTTATCATGTATTTACAAGGTATTTGTTTGTTTTAAAATATAGATATCCAGTTACTCAAACAGTACTGAGCAAGACTGTATCTTATCTCTTAATTTCATTGAAAAGTGGAGTGTTTGGCTCATCTCATATATTCATGTTATGAGGCTGGAAAGAGATGCATCAAACAGGACAGAAACAAAAGTACCTTGGTAAATATTTGCTTCAAAGTCCACAATAGAACGGAAACACAAAATGGATGTGATACTCTGTTTCAATCATATTTTGATTACACAACACACACAAAACGTGTCCTCATGGGATATGTTTCTATAACAACCAAATTTTGCAGCAAGGTTATGTGATACTGATCTTAATCAAGCAGGAGCTTGTCTAAATTTATCATCTATAATTGCATAAGGTGTGCATCAAAATCAAAATTATGAGCATCATCTCAGGCAGGAGTGGGTTTTATTTATTCATTTATATTCATGTGCCAGTCTATTTATTCATTTATATTCATGTGCCAGTCTATTTATTTATTCATTTATATTCATGTGCCAGTCTATTTATTTATTCAGTTATATTCATGTGCCAGTCTATTTATTCATTTATATTCATGTGCCAGTCTTTTTATTTATTCATTTATATTCATGTGCCAGTCTATTTATTTATTCAGTTATATTCATGTGCCAGTCTATTTATTCATTTATATTCATGTGCCAGTCTTTTTATTTATTCATTTATATTCATGTGCCAGTCTATTTATTTATTCATTTATATTCATGTGCCAGTCTATTTATTTATTCAGTTATATTCATGTGCCAGTCTATTTATTCATTTATATTCATGTGCCAGTCTTTTTATTTATTCAGTTATATTCATGTGCCAGTCTATTTATTCATTTATATTCATGTGCCAGTCTATTTATTTATTCATTTATATTCATGTGCCAGTCTATTTATTTATTCAGTTATATTCATGTGCCAGTCTATTTATTCATTTATATTCATGTGCCAGTCTTTTTATTTATTCATTTATATTCATGTGCCAGTCTATTTATTCATTTATATTCATGAGCCAGTCTTTTTATTTATTCATTTATATTCATGTGCCAGTCTTTTTATTTATTCATTTATATTCATGTGCCATTCTATTTATTTATTCAGTTATATTCATGTGCCAGTCTATTTATTTATTCATTTATATTCATGTGCCAGTCTATTTATTTATTCATTTATATTCATGTGCTAGTCTCTTTTTGGTTTTACTGAATCTTACTGACTTTTGAAGTGAGATTTGTTTACTCATAAAAATTATTTCTAAGACAGAGTATATAACCTTTCTTTCATATGTTGCCAAGCTTTTTGTCTAGAAACAATAGTTTTATTGGATTCTTTTGGCTCTTATGCTGTTTATAGATGCTTATGAGTCAAGACAAATAGAAACAACATAGACCTCGATCTGCCATTACATAATGTGCCATCAGATTAGGATCTATTTTGTTTGTTCTACTGACTACCCAGACAAACTTTGCAGACCTAGATGTTCCAGAACATTATGGCAGTTCAAAGTCTGTGCAGTTTGCATTTGGGCTCTACTGTTTAGTGAGTTGTTGTTGTTGTTGGTTGTTGTTGTTGTTGGGCTTAGCACCATTTTTTAGCACACGATAGGCTATAAATGGCAGCCAGTATTAATGGTGGAGGAATAAACCAGGAAATCACTGGAAAGAACCACCAACCCAAAAGAAGCTACTGGCAAGTTTTCTAACATATCAACATAATATTTGACATTCCATTTGACATTCGATGAATCTTAGACTGGAACCCATGCAGACAGGGGTGAGATGGCAGTGATCCATAACGGACAGTGCTTTAGACCACTAGGCCACTCAGTAACCCTGTTTAGTGAGTGTATATGGTAACTTGGGATAAAGTATAATTGTTTGTAAATTTTGCAACAAATAATAGGACCTTTGAAGGTTGTGTATTCCAAAAATATGACCTTCATTAAGGTCCTGCTGATTGCAGGACTACATGTTTTCCATGCAAACTGTATAGCAGCAATTGATGCAAGTGGGATCTGTAAACAGCTAAAATAATGTCAAAAATCACGTAAAAATCTGACCTTCCTGACAGTATAACTACTGTCTGACCTAAAATTAGAAATAATATCATACTTATGTTGTAGTAAGTATTGGATTTAAAATTGTATCTTGCTTTGGGCTGTAAATATATAGCAATCATTAGCAAATTTAACTATTATATGCTTGCAATCTTTCTAAGATCTTTGCTGCTTGATTGAATTCAAATTTACATTTATTTTGAAACCGTTTATTGCTCTAATGTTCCTCACAACATTTTTCTGTATATTTTAAGAACAGTACTATCAATTGGTGTTATATAACCATCAATCAAATCCCTGTACCTACCTACCTTCTTAGCTACCTATCGAGCTACCTAGCTACCTACCAACCTACTATCTACCAACCTACTACTTACCAATCTGCTACCTATCTAGCTACCTACCAACCTACCTCCTTACTACCTACCTATTGATAATATTTAGCTACTATTTGATCAGAATTTAAATCTTGTCCTTAAATGATGAAAATTAGGCCAGAAGTTAAATTTTGCTGCTGGTTACAAAGCAGTAACTTTACCTGAAATTAGATCATATTTTGAATCAACTTTGTATTATTTTGTATTATTTTGTATTATTTTGTATTATTTTGTATCATTTTGTATTATTTTATTCTACTGGTTTTTTAGCAGTGGCTTGTCCTGAAATTGAGATCATCAAGTTCAACAATTTAGTGACGTTGTAATGAAACATTATACTTGTCGACTGAATGTTTTAAAATCATAAGGCAGCGAAATAAGGTTTTATATCAAATGTTTTATTATCTTCCCTACTTTTGATAAGCCATAAATAGGGCTTAGACTCACTAATTTATAAGGGCATGTGAATTTTTTGTATTGTCCTGCATCTTTCATTGTTCATCTTTTGTTCATCATGAAATTGCTTGTACCACTCCGAAGGCCATGTTTATGTTCCAGTTTTGATCAAACTTGGCATGTGGGTAATATCAACAAGATTTCAGGTTGGTTGATAATGAGAAAAATCCATTTATATTAATGAGGTGGTGCATCTTGTGGCTTGTATTCACCTTTGATGCTTATTATTGCTGATTCAATTTTATTGATAATGAGCAAGTTATGTGCATAGTAATGGGTGATCTTGCTTCTGATTGGCTGATCTGCTTATCACTCTTGAGGCCATAATTTTTATTCAGTTTTGATCAAACATGGAGTATCAGCTTAAAAAGGCCTCAGATGAGTTAGCTGAGTGAGAGCCATACATATTAAACTGGGTGATCATTCATTTGATTGGCTAAGCTTGTTATCCCTTTAAAGATCACATTTCTAATCTGATTTTGATCAGTCTTGGCAAATAGACTTGTAACTGGTTTATTACCACTAAAAATACCAAACTGAAATTGGATGTGAAGATTCTTGGCATATAAGATCAGAACATCATGATTTTAAACAAGTTTGCCATATATATATATATATATATATATATATATATATATATATATATATATATATATATATATATATATATATATATATATATTTATATATATACATTGATACATATATATATATATACATAGATACATACAGACATATATATATATATATATATATATATATATATATATATATATATATATATATATAAACACACATATATATATATATACATATATATATATATATATATATATATATATATATATATATATATATATATATATATATATATATCAATATAATGATATTGTATCAGATTGGCTGAGCTTGTCTCTGGAGACTATATTTGCTACCTTATTTCAATAAAACTTGGCAGATAAATTTATATCATCAACATTTTCATAGAGCTGGACTAGAAGTGAAATCAATATATATTAATTATGCCTTTATGTTGTATTTTTTTTCTTTCTAAACTATTGTATAATTGGTTAAATTAACCTTATACAAGGATGGGAATAATTTATATTTTTTAGTGTTCTTATAGTACTACATAAGGTTGGCCCAGGTGGCCAAGTGGTCTCAAGCACTCGCCTTTACTGAGCATTGTCTTCTAACTCTGTCTGCATGGGTTAGAGCCTCAAGCTTGGCCAATGTGTGTATGTGAGAAAGCTTGCCAGTAGCTTCCTGTGGATTGTTGGTTCTTACTTCGGTTTTCTTGTGTTCTTCCTTCACCAGCTATATGGGCCACCATGGCTATATAGGTCACATTGCCCTGTCTTGTGCTGGAAAATGGCATTAAACCCCAAACAACAACAATAACAAGACTACATTAAGACTGCTTCAAATGAAATGGGTAACTATTAAATAAACCAGGTGAGCAGGCACTTGGGCCTCTTGTTCTTCATTCATCTTCCATCTTCATGTGTCTACTCTTATTGTTAGAAGTCTTTAGTCAGGATCAAGAACATTCCTTAAAAGTTACCTTTTTTTGGTCTCCATCAAACAAAATAGATTCAAATGAATGAACAAACAATTTCAGTGTTGGAATTATTTTTTTTGGTCCATTTTATCGACCTTGTCTTTAAAATTATTTTATTGCTGAAATATTACTACAGGAGAACACATAAAGAAATAATAAAATATGAATTAAACCTCATGACATTACTTGACTTTTTTGTCATGGAACAACTGTCAGAACATGTTCTATTTTTTATTTTAACTGTGGTGTTGTTAATGTACCAAGATTTTCCTTTATTATTGTTTTAGTATAAAAATAAATATGTTGAGACTTGGGTTTCACGTTCCATGCATCAGCAGTATGACTCATTAACAATCATGGCTCTAAATTTATTTAATCAGCTACTTGTCCAGCAGGACATGTAATTTGGAACTGTTACTTGTCCTAGAATGGTTTTAGTGATCCTTCTCAGTACATAACACTGAATGGGCATAAAATGTCATTTGTTTATTCAGTACATAACACTGAATGGGCATAAAATGTCATTTGTTTATTCAGTACATAACACTGAATGGGCATAAAATGTCATTCGTTTTTTCAGATTAACATCTTGAAAAGAGTTGATTTGTCCTTTTATAAACAACTTGATGTAAATGCAAGTCAGTGAGTGGAAATTTTAAGCTGCTGTATTGACATTTTTCAGTCACTTCTTGTTTATTTTAGTGTTTGTATTAACGTAAAAATTGTAGAATACTTATCGTATATAATCACTTATAAGTCCAACTGCAAAGAACATATACTGTAAACTATCATCTCATAATGTGCCAGCAGGTTAGTCTTGACAAATTGCATAGACCCAGATTTGTTACATCCTTATGCATCAGCAGATCTTGATCTGTGCCATTTGTAGTTGAAATCAACTTTTAGGCAAGGATATACAATACTTTGTGCCTGCAGTTTTTACCCAGGAATTCCTGTCTGATCTCTGGCTGTGTCACATCTCACAACACATTTGCACTGAGCACTTGTCATTTTTGTTTATATAATTGTTTATATTATGAACACAGCATGACATAATTTCATTATTGCATGGTTTAAAATTAAAAAGCTTCAACATTTAAGACTTGTATAACTAAATATAATTCCCAAGATGCTAGGTGGAAAATTTAAATCTTCCAGGCTCATAATCAATTTACCCAATAACTGCCATTCAGGATCAAATTACTGTTTAATATTATTGATAGCTTTGTGGGTCCCTTGCGTCATTGAAAATTTAAAATTGTAGTTGAGCAGCATGCAAAGCATTGTGTGCAGTATTGATTTCAGTCTGGCAATAAATACAAACTGGGCACTTTCATGCATATTTCAAGGTTGGTTTAGTCTAACAATATTGACTCAGTCATGCAGAATGTATCATGTTGCTTAAAACTGTCATGAAGGTTTCAAAATGGCCAATAAAAGTGGTCATATTTTCGAATGGAAACTTTCATCAAAACATGATGAAAAGAGCATAGAAACCAGTCCTCTGAAGTTTTTACATTCATTTTGAAATCGTAAAGAAGGGAGCTGGTTGTAATAAATATTATGTACCGTAGTTTCAATGAGACTAAATTGAAACAAAGATTGGATGGGAATGGGTCTTCTTGATATTGAAGTACTGAGTCCGATTCTCTGAGAACTTAAGCTTAAATTTGTACACATTCAGTAAAATTACCAATAACATAGTCAAATGAGATAAGCTGTACAGGTTTCTGTAATGTTTGTCCTCCAAAATAGAGCATATTTGTATGGTTTTGAGAATCTTTTATTTTTCTTGTTTAGTAATGTTTTGTTTCTTTTATGTTATGCTTCAGTTGTTCAATGAATATTGCACCAAGAATACAAATAAACTCTTGACTTGCTTTTAAAAGCATGAAACTCAACCTGACAAAGACTGAAATTTTGTCATTTTAAAATTTTTTGTAAAGGATAAATTTATAATAGTTTTTCTATTATTTTTGATAGTTCTTTTATCTGCTAATTAGATTCCATTACAAAACCCTGACACACAAAATAAAAGTTTGAACACACAACCTTTATACTTCAAGTTTTCAGATTTTTAAAGTTTTCAGCAATTTCAAGTTTTCTGTATTTATGAGTAATAGAAAACTCTGCAATTCATTCTTGTATAAAGAATTATTTGAGTTATTGATGTTTATTAAAACTTTATACATGTAAACACACATACAGACACACAAATAGCTTTAAATCTTGAACAAATAACATATTTAGCATTGAGAAATCTCAGTTTAAATAAACGTGTCATATTTTTAAAACTAATTTGAACCATCAAAGTGTGTGTTATCAACCATGCTTGATTCAGCTAGTGATATTTTTTTTTAAAATGATGTAGGGTTTTTGAGTTTGATTTAATGATGATAAAGTTTTTATAATACAGGACCAGATAATTAATTTTTGTGTTCTAGATTCATGCAGGTTATAAGTATAAATTAAATGCTGTATACACTTCATAAAAATTTCTTTTTCCACTTTCAGGGAAAGTCTGGAAAAGTCAAAGGTATGTTGACATGCAATTATTGATTAAAAATAAAGTTTCTCTTTTTCCTTATCATAAACAAATTTGTAGAAAGAAAATAAAATTTTGTGTTTGTCTATTTATTTTTTTTACTTTGATAGGATGAGGTCATAAAATAAACAGTCTTATGTTATCCAGTGTTGCCTCCCTTTTTTGTTATTGCTACTCTTCCTCATCTGGAGGTAGAAATGAAACTTGGCAAACATTTTCATCCTCAGGTCTGGTTTGGCCTGAATAAGATAGTGCCCCTTAGGCGCACAATATGGCCAACCCGGTTTAATATCTTTAAACTTCTCTCAGGTGCAGTAAGTAAAAATAAAAAATAAAAAATAATAAAATAAAAAATAAAAGTTGGTGCTGATTGGATGGTCATCACAACAGTAATTTAACTGACATGGCATTTTCAGTGAATCATTTGTTATGATATACAGTCAGTCCAATGTGAAATTGGTGCTGATCTAACCTCCAACATCTTTAAAATCATATAATCACTACATTCATGAGGTTTTCACTTTAAAAAAGTTATATATTTAGCAGAACCTCAGTGAAAATGGTATGAATTTGACTTCCAACATGGCTATCCTGCTGGGCATCTTGGAAGTACTATTACTACTCCCCCTCCCCTCCAAACCAATGGTATTATCAGCATGGAAAGGTTCTCAAAAACTCTTCTAATTACATTGAGTTGGTTGAAAAGAAAAGTGGTACCAGCCTAATGGCAATCTGGAAAATCTTGTTTTAGCTCTTTCACTATGATCATAATTGCATAATGCTCCTTGCAATATTGAGCTGCTTATAAATGAAAATGATACAGTATGGAGTAATTCAAATGATAAAATGATACAGTATGGAATAATTCAAATGATAAAATGATACAGTATGGGGTAATTCAAATGATAAAATGATACAGTATGGGGTAATTCAAATGATAAAATGATACAGTATGGAATAATTCAAATGATGAAATGATACAGTATGGAATAATTCAAATGATAAAATGATACAGTATGGAGTAATTCAAATGATAAAATGATACAGTATGGAATAATTCAAATGATAAAATGATAGAGTATGGGGTAATTCAAATGATAAAATGATACTGTATGGAGTAATTCAAATGATAAAATGATACAGTATGGAGTAATTCAAATGATAAAATGATACAGTATGGGTAATTCAAATGATAAAATGATACAGTATGGAGTAATTCGAATGATGAAATGATATAGTATGGAGTAATTCAAATGATAAAATGATACAGTATGGGGTAAATCACATGATAAAATGATACAGTATGGGGTAATTCAAATGATAAAATGATACTGTATAGGGTAATTCAAATGATAAAATGATATAGTATGGGGTAGTTAAAATGATAAAATGATACATTATGGAGTAATTCAAATGATAAAATGATACTGTATAGGGTAATTCAAATGATAAAATGATACAGTATGGGGTAATTCAAATGATAAAATGATACAGTATGGAGTAATTCAAATGATAAAATGATAAAGTATGGGGTAATTCAAATGATAAAATGATACTGTATAGGGTAATTCAAATGATAAAATGATACAGTATGGGGTAATTCAAATGATAAAATGATACAGTATGGAGTAATTCAAATGATAAAATGATAAAGTATGGGGTAATTCAAATGATAAAATGATACTGTATAGGGTAATTCAAATGATAAAATGATACAGTATGGGGTAATTCAAATGATAAAAAACTTAGCAAAGCTGACACATCTCCAAAAAAGAGCATTTGAGTTAATAATCAATCCAGAAAGAAAGCAAGGACAATTTAGCTGATTAGTTAAAAAATAATACCTATTTAAGACCGAATCTGTTGGAGAATAGCCAAATTAATGTACAGGATATCCAATAATAGTGCTCCTAAATATTTACAATCACTACTCAAGTATAGGCTACCCAGAAATACTACCCACCTGCAATAAACGTCTACCAGATATTACAAAATTCCCAAACCAAATTAGGAATTATTTAAAACAATTTCCAGTACTCTGGAATTTTGCTCTGGAGTAGTATTCCAATTGAGATTAGAAATGTCCACTCTATTTCCTTTTTCCAAACCCAGTATATCAAATGGCTTCAGAGTTGCAGCTAAAATAAATAAATTCTTTTGTATAAGGGCTCAAGGGAGATTAGTTCTTAGCTAATTGTGTTACCCTCTTTAAATAAGGTAATAATAATAATAATAATAATAATAATAATAATAATAATAATAATAATAATAATATAATTAATAATAATAACAACAATATTAATAATAATAATTAATAATAATAATAAAATAATAATAATAATAATAATAACAATAGCAATAATAATAATAATAATAATAATAATAATAATAATAATAATAATAATAATAATAAGCATAATGATAATAACAGAATTAATAATAACAATAATAATAATAATTGTTGATAATAAAATAATAATAATAATAATAATAATAATAATATAAATAATAACAGCAACAACAACAATAATAATAATAATGATGATAATAATAATAATAATAATAATAATAATAATAATAATAATAATAATAGTAATAATAATAATAATAAAAATAATAATAATAATGATAGTAATAATAATAATACAGTTCTGAGCTCCATCATGGCTACTAAAGATGTCACCACAGCTTATCTTGAATGGTCCTTAGTCAGCATTATACAAATATGAGCTCTAAAATGGGCATCATAGTGGCCATCTTGAAAACCTTGTAATAAGGACTCTACCAGAATAAATGATCACATTGACATTGGGGTTTTTCAATATAAAAAAAAACATATTGCTTTATATAATAGGTCTTAATTAAAAATGGCACTACTGGAATGTATACAACACCATTGTCAATTGACAAAGGTAATAATTCTTCTCCAGTGTGATTACTTCCATCTTGTGAGATAGAAATATTTCATGTTAACTGCATGAAGAATTCAAATGGACAAGACACTGAAGAAAATCATGGACTTTTTTAGGAATTGGTGTTTATACAATCATATTTTAAGGATTCTATGTGTGCTACCTTCATCTGTTATTTTGCATTACATTTTACTGAATTTTAATATCTTTTACATTTTATATTTTATCCTTTTTGTTGTTAGTGTTTTTTATTTACTTAAAAGGTTTTTCTTCTTCAGTCTATGTGCAGGTCACTTTTACATTTGTTCCAACTTTAGTTTTGATTGGCACCATACAGCCACTTTTGTAAGGTGACCTAAAGCAATATTAAATATATATTACATAAAAGTGGTACTGATCAGACCTCCAAAATGTCTGCCACTCTGGCCATCCTGAAATTCAGTATTTAGCTATTGATACTAAGCACATTGTTATAATGATATTGACATTTTCATTAAGACGCTTATTATGATATGTTTATTATCATATATAATAGCTCTTACATGAAAATCAAGATGATCTAATTTCCACAATGGTTGCCATCTTGAAAGTCTTCTTGTTACTACACAACATTCTTAGATTTTTTTTTTGTTGCTTGGTTTTCTTTAATAAGACACTTGCTGCATTTTGTAGTTGGTCCTAGATGAAAATGTTGCAAATTTGACCTCTGAAGTGGCCACAATAGTGGACAGCTTGAAAATCTTTATATAGCTGTTTATTTTAAATAGTTTGTGATAATATTTTGAATTTTTCATTGCAGGACTTAAAGTTTTCACTTGCAATATGAAGTTTTTTCCAAAATACTTTGCCAGGGGTAGAATTTACTATTGTTTCATAATTATCAACACATGTTAAGGTTTGAGTGACATATGATAATATGTTTGGTGGCTTCCCAAGTAACATCATGGTTTCCATAGCAACCGGGTGGAAAATTCACAATGATACTGTTCTCAGGTAAATAGTACCAGAAGTTTTTATTGCTTTAAGTTGTAGAATGACCTAAGTTCTTCCAAAGCTTGACCAATGTGCGTATGTGAGAAAGCTTGCCAGTAGCTTCCTATTGGGTTGGTGGTTGTTACTGGGTTCTTAGCAAAACATTCTGGCTGCCATTTATGGTCTATAATGTGCTGCAAAATGGCATTATTACATAACCCAGGTAAGCAAAATCAGGCCTACTTTGGCATCTTGATTTTAATTGCATACACTGCTTATGATATCACAAATGATTATGAACAGGATTTTATCAGACCTGTTCTGTGGATTTATCTGACAATTGAAATTAAGTGTGTGCCAGTTCAGTGATCACAACTTGGACTTTTGAAGTAAAATGACTCATAAATAAATACAGCAGTAGTAATTATTGATTTTGACAGAACAATGAATGTTGGGATAGCTTGACAACATCATAGTTCATTGATCCATACATGTCATCAGGTTCAGAGTAAAAAGTCTTGAATCAGATTGCTTTTTGCACTTCTGCATGTTTACCCAGAGAATTGAGAATGTTATTAAAACAAACTGATTTTATACAAGTTAGAAGGTTTACTAGTGTGGAGTTCTACCAATAATTTTTGGCCAGCAGAGTGCTAATCTCTTCTTTGCACTCTTGTTAATGCCATTATTATTATTATTATTATTATTATTATTATTATTATTATTATTATTATTATTATTATTATTATTATTATTATTATTAATGACATTTACTTCATTTATTAGTTTAAAGAAAACTAGTAATTGGTTATAATAATAGTCTTCGCTTTCTATTAGGTCTTCCTAGATAGAACAGTGCCTCCAACATGTTTGTAAATTATAATGTATTCAGTTTTGAGGAAGTAATGAGAAAGTATGTATATTCAATGATAACAAGACTATCTAATAGTGAGAACTATATATTGAAATCACTTTGGAACTATGACATTCATTGAAATTCTCACATTGTTAGTAGATGGAACCAATTACTATTTAAATGTATCACTTAACTTCATTTTTTAACAATGCAGGGTGCAAATAATTGTTGTAAATGTATCTGAATACTTGTACATATGATATATATATATGTTCTTTTATGTTTACAACGTTTTACTCTATATCTGTATTTTAATTTAGATGTATAGACTATGCAGTCTGAAATAAAGAATTCTTATCTTATCTTATCTTATCTTATAAGTGAAAAGTGAACCATTATCTTACTACACTTAAAGGTCACTTGTAAGTGACATAAGGTGAATTAGGCATTTCACTTAAAATGAAGCATACCTCATGTACAGTTGGGATGTAAGCCATTTACTCACTACACTTAGTTATGAAATAAGAGTGAATTGCTGCTCAATTCAATAAATGTGAGCTTTAAAAGTGCGGTTCCCTCTCCTCCCCTCCCCTCCCCTCCCCTCCCCTCCCCTCCCACCCACCCCCAACAAGAAATTGCATCCTTGGATAAATTCAAGGTAAGTAACTTATAGATAACCTATACATCCTGTATAAGTCAAACATACATCACTTATCAGTTAGAATAATTTTTTTTTTGTAAAGGCTTTATTTATCATATCAATCCACAGAATATGCAGAAGTATCTGTGCAAGATGAGGGAGGGGATCCAAACACGGCACAGTTTCAGTCAATAGATGTAACCCGTCAACCTGTAAGGCAGTCCAAGCTTCAACCTGTTAAGGAAGGGGATGGTGCGGAATTTACAGATGCCTTTGATCTCAGTGATAACAATGCATGGGTAAGATAAATATAGCATATATTTTATAGCCCTGCCATATCTGTGGAAGGGTTACAGTGTGTGTTTGTGTGTATCTCTGTCTGTGTGTGATTTGGATTTTTAATGTAATTTTAAAAAGAATTTCAGTCATATCGCTATGATATCTGCAGTATGGCAGTTTATGGTAATATCTAATACTGGGACATGATGCTGCAGACATGTAGCATCATGACCCACCCAGACACATTATCCTGACACCAGGATGACCAGTCCTAGCACTAACCTCTTAATGCTGGGCACCAAGCGAGGCAGCTGCTAGTATAATTTTTATAAGTCTTTGGTATGACTCAGCCAGGGTTCAAACCCACAACCTTCTGGTTACACTTGCATCCAGTTATGAAGCAAGTATGCTCATAAATCCCCTTCCATTATATAGTGGTATCATTATGTGTCCTATACCTCATTATAAGGTAGTCTTGCTATAAGGCAATTCACTTCATGGACAGTGGTATAAAGAGGGAATACTGTATATGCAACAGTATCACTCAACAAGTACATTAGTATCCATGACTATAACCATGTTGTATCATGTTATTCTGGCGTACTTTATGTGTTGAGACTACTGTAATTCTTATTTTATTTCCTTCTTACAGTCAAACATACCTCAGAACCAGGTGGTGGGCAGGTTTGCACAGTACCGGAGGTTGGTAAGTGATTAAGTAAAGATAGAAACACGCAAGTTTAATTGCTCAGAAATATCACAGCAAAAACTTGCTGCTTCATTCTACTCATTGCTGTTTGGTACGATTTTTTCCATGAAATATTTCAACTGTTGAACAGTTACTCAGTTTTACAGTGTGGTCTTTTTTTATGAAACTAATGTAGGATTTATGTTTAAAAAATAAACACATATTTGTGTGTGTGCATGGCATGATCCTTTACCGCTTGGCCCCTTACTATTGTAAACATCCAACACAAAATACAATTAAACCAAGCAGTTTCACTACAGTTTTAAAACATTTCTGGCCTTTTGTAGTGTTTCTTCAGCTCATTACAAATAGTTCATTCAGATGGTGAGCAATAGTTAAGCTTTCTCTTTAATTTATGCCATAATTTTACATTTGGGTTTTATTAGATTAATATGAAGCATGGGTAAGAATTAAGAAGACAATTGGAGTTATGCTTGTTCTTTAGTAATTATTATAACCTTTATTATGAAAGATGAGCTTTATTGTATAGGGTGTTGTTCTAGATAATCGTTATTGCATAGAGCATGGTCAAGGATAAGCCATATTGCATAGGGCATGGTTCTTGGATGTCTTATTGCATAGGGCATGGTCATGGATAAGCCATATTGCATAGGGCATGGTTCTTGGATGTCTTATTGCATAGAGCATGGTCATGGATAAGCCTTATTACATAGGGCGTGGTTCTTGGATGTCTTATTGCATAGAGCATGGTCATGGATAAGCCTTATTACATAGGGCATGGTTCTTGGATGTCTTATTGCATAGAGCATGGTCAAGGATAAGCCTTATTACATAGGGCATGGTTCTTGGATGTCTTATTGCATAGAGCATGGTTATGGATAAGCCATATCGCATAGGGCATGGTTCTTGGATGTCTTATTGCATAGAGCATGGTCATGGATAAGCCTTATTACATAGAGCATGGTTCTTGGATGTCTTATTGCATAGAGCATGGTCATGGATAAGCCTTATTACATAGAGCATGGTTACGGATGTCTTATTGCATAGAGTATGGTTCCAGATGTCTTATTGCATAGAGCATGGTCTTGGATAAGCCATATCGCAGAGGGCATGGACCTGGATGTATTATTGCAAAAAAATGGTCATAGATAAGCCATATTGTGTAAGGCATGGACCTGGATAAATCTTAATGCATTGGACATGGTCCTAGATAAGCCTTTTTGTTTAGGGCATAGAAATGGATAAGCCGTTTTGCATAGGGCATGATCTTAGATGTCTTATTGCATAGAGTATGGTCCTGGATAAGCCATATTATATCGGGCATGATTCTGGATGTCTTATTGCATAGAGCATGGTCCTGAATAAGCCTAATCGCAGAGGGTATGGACCTGGATGTATTATTGCATAAGGAATGGTCATAGATAAGCCATATTACATAGAGCATGGACCTGGATAAACCTTAATGCATTGGACATTTTCCTAGATAAGCCTTTTTGTTTAGGGCATAGAAATGGATATGCCGTTTTGCATAGGGCATGGTCCTGGATAAGCCTTATTGCATAGGGCATGGTCCTGGATAAGCCTTATTGCATAGGGCATGGACCTGGATAAGCCTGGTTGCATAGGGCATGGACCTGGATAAGCCTTTTTGCATAGGGCATGGTCCTGGATAAGCCTTATTGCATAGGGCATGGACCTGGATAAGCCTGGACGTGGATAAGCCTTATTGCATAGGGCATGAACCTGGATAAGCCTGGTTGCATAGGGCATGAACCTGGATAAGCCTTTTTGCATAGGGCATGGGCCTGGATAAGCCTTATTGCATAGGGCATGGACCTGGATAAGCCTTATTGCATAGGGCATGGACCTGGATAAGCCTTATTGCATAGGGCATGGACCTGAATAAGCCTTGTTGCATAGGGCATGGACCCAAATGAGCTTTGTTACATTGGGCATGGTAAATAAACCTTATTGCATAGGGCATGGTTGTTTTGGACAAACATTATTGCATTGGGCATGGTCCTTGATAATTCTCTTTGCATAGGGTATGGTCCTGGATAACTGTTACTGCATAGGGCATCAATTCTTGATTGTAAAAGCCAGTTCATGTTAAAATTCCTTTTGACATTTTTTTTCATATGATGTGTCTCATTGACTACTTAATAGTTTGCAAAATGTTTCAACATAAATAAGTGGCAGAGAATAAAAGGAAAAATTTTAAAAGCTAATTTTTCTCATAAATTGCATAATGCTCTAATTGGCAGACTCAGCGCAAGATCCAGGAGCTGGAAGAGCAAGTACAGCTGATGATGACAAAGACCCACCGTAAGGTCAACTCTCTCAAAGCACAGTTCCAAGAACACAAGGCAAAATGGGAAGCCGTAAGTGGATGAATCTCATAGACTATTTTGTTAGAAGAATTTCCTTCATCAGTGGTGTGTTAAGTGCATCATTCAGGTGACAATGATTTTTTTTTGGTTAGCTTGTGCATAAACAATAAGCTTAATAAAAACAGCACCTGAAAAAATCCACTTCCCAGATACCATGGAGAAACTTAAAGCTGTATGTGTGGATGTTAGGGTGTACTTCTTCATAAGCAAGTTGTACAGATGGCCAAACTTTCATCTTGGGAAATATTTATATGTGCTTTCTTTCTTGACAATCTCAGGATTGTAGTCAGGTGTTTTAATCTTGGCAATTGCTATAATCAACAAGCTTTTGTTGTTTATCAAGTTTGAGTTGTCAAGAATTGGGTGATTGTGCATAAAAGTTTCATTTAGTATTATGTTGATAATAGTGACAAAAATCTTATGCTTGCAATTCATCATGAATTCTGGGAAGATATTTTAATTAATTGGATATTTATTGGGTATTTTCTGTTACTGTGAGATCTGTGAAGGTGCTCAGTTACATATTGGTCACAGATAAATAAAAATGAATTCATTGAGGAGTTTATAAAATAAAAAATACATGAAAAATGCACTTTTTGTATTTATTTTACATTAAGACACTAAGATATGATGAATCTTTGAGTGATTTGGTTGATACCAATTTTAGTGCTCAAATAATAGGATTGTTTAATTGGGTAATCAGTACCATCTATACATGCTGATGAGTTCAGCTGCAAACTGCACAGACCCAGATCTGCAGGTGCATTATGCTATGGTAGATCAGGATCTTTGTTGTTTGAAGTTGGACTTGACTTATAAGTGAGTATATATGGTATTTACATTGACAAGACACATGCTTATAGTATATTGATGAAAGCCAAAAGTAGGCATGATTGAGCAATATTAATAATCTATATTAATATTAATAATCTATATTAATATTAATAATCTTGCCAGTAGCTTCTCATGGGTCGGTGGTTCTTTTTGGTGCTTTCCCGGTAACTTCCTCCACCATTAATACTGGCCGCCATGAATAGCCTATCGAGTGCTAAAAAATGGTGTTAAGTCCAACAACAACAACAACAATAATTTACGGTTGACACTTGTATCAGTGAATGAAGAAGTAGAGGTTTGTCTGAATAATTCTTTAATTAAAGTTGAGATAATCCATTGCCTGTGTTTCTCTAGAATTAATGAAATAGGTATCTTGTGATTATTGAAACAAACTTTGGACTGATTTGTTTGAGACAGATATAATAACAGATGGCCCAACATGTAATCAGTTCATTAGTTGATCAATATTTAGGTTGGCAAGTAATATACTTGAAGTTCAATTTTTCCAAACATATAGTAGATATGCTTGAGTGATATTGACTATCAAATGTTAGTGTGACCCTGCTATAGCACGATCCTTTATAACACATATTGGGATATAACACAGTTGTGGTGTGGCTCCCGAAATTTCATATACATGTATTTTTCTCATACACAAAAAAATTCTTTCTTACAAAGTACAAAAAAACTAAAAAAGTTTTTAATCACTTTAGGGAAGAGATCATGTATGAATAATACAAGACAATCATGGCGTGGCTACTGAAATTTGTTATGCATTTTTCTTATACACAAAAATATAGTGTTTTCTTCTGGAAAGTATGATAAATAACATGTAAAAATTTATTCAGGAATATGTAGGACTTTGCCAACGTCGCAAATTGCAATATTTTTCCTTATTGACAGCAAAATAATAATCTGCCAATTTTTTTTTTATTGGCAACATTGTGGGCTGTTTAAACTTGTATATACAACCATTGATTTGGAGTGAAGAAATTCAGAGGCATCATGAAAGTAAGCTGGAAATGCACTGGAATTTATCTATTGTTACTTAAACAAATTCTTTGTCCATATTGACAAACCATCTTAACAGTGTGTGTGGATATTTTCAATGGAATTACTTGTATTGTGGATACAATGTATGTGACATGATTCGTGGGTGAGTACACAGTGTTGATACTTTATTCATTACTATGCATTAGACATGAGTATATAAACAATATACACATATATGTACCAATGTGTGGTTCTCTGAATTAAGTAAAATATTATATGTGCTGTCTCTGTTTTAACTAAAGGTGTATTCCTCATTTAATATGCATTGATTTAAGATGATAATTGTGCCAACAGGGCATATATTTTTTGCACTCACATTTATTACCCAAACACACACACATTTGGATATGTGCATCATTTTGTTCTGCTATTACCAACCTGGTTGCTTATAACAGGGTTCAGTCTGAACACGGTCAGGTTCTATGGCTCCCAACTACATTGTTATAGTGGGGTCACACTGTACTTGTATCAATGAATTTTTTTAAAATGGATGGTTATTAGAATGAACCTTCAGTTAAAATTGAGATAATTCGTTGTCCAAGTTTTTTTATTTTTATTTAAATAGGTGTCCTGCTGATTATATAAACAAGTTTGTTCCCTTTGTTCTTGCTAATAATAATAATAATAATATGAAACAATAATAATAATAATAATAATAATAATAATAATAATAATAAAATTAATTTAAAAAACAATGATAATAATAAATAATAATTTAAAAATGATGATAATAAAAGATAATAATTTTAAAATAATAATATTAAGATTAATAATAATGATAATAATAATAATAATAATAATAATAATAATAATAATAATAATAATTTGAAAATGAAGATAATAATAATTTAACAATTGAAGATGATAATAATATTATTAATAATAATGATTTAGAAAATGATGATATTAATATTAATAATTAATAATAATAATTATTACATTGAAATAATGTATGAAGTTTGATATCAAAACTGATACCTTGAAAATTTCTTAACTACAGTCAAACCCACTAATCTCAACCTTGGTTATTTCTACAACCCACTTATGTCAATTGTTTAGGTCCAGTTCTGAAAAAAATCTTCTTTATTCTGCTATTTTTTGCCTGCTTATCTCAACCTCTGTTAAGTCTATAACCTGGTTATGTTGGGTATAAGTGACATGTGGACCCGCTTAACTCAACTCGTGAAATGCAACCTTTATAAACATCATGGTCTGCACTGCATTATATTTTTTAGTTAAATATGAAGTAATATCAGTCTGCTTTTGTTTAATCCTACACTGACTTGTAACCAACGATTTAAAAGCACTTATGTTTTCTTACATATGCTCGGCACTGGTGACACTTGCCACAAACAATTTCATTTTTTAATGCATTCAGCCATTTCAGGAACAGCATATACATGTACTTGTCAACAGAAAATAAACAGAAGAAATTTATTACTAGGCAGAATATTACCCTATATATACTCTTGTATATGATCGTGGAAATGGATAATCACAGGCACTTGGCTTCTATTCAATGGCAGTTAGGGCCCCATAATTTAGTTTTGTTTTTGTTTTCTTATTTGTAATATCTCCTCTTTTGGTGTGGCACAAATATTGGCATCCATTGTTTTAATTTATTTTCAAAATTCCTGTAAATACCTGTAAAAATGAACCACAGTTGACAAAAGAAAAAAAGAAGAAAAGAATCAGCACAATTAAAAGAATCCAAAGTCAGTTTCCAGGACTAGTTTGCTTTGCAATAAAATAACCTTTGTATTTGATATCCTGCAGGTAAGTTAAAAGAATGATATTAGTGCTAGGTACCTGATATGTTTATTCAACACTCAGGCATCTATTTGTTTGTCATCTCCTATCATAATTGTTACAAACTCTGCATTGATGCCTGCAGGGTAAGTAGTATACTCAACATCAACTTGCTTTAATAATACTCTTTGTAACCCATGCTAGTGAAAGGATTGTCATTTGCCCTCACAGTACATGTACATGTATTTTCAAAACCATGTGTTGATCTTTATTTGCAAGATACTATCATATATTAACCTGGATATAATACAATCTTGGTTATTTTGCCCCTATCACCATGTTATGAGTGAATGGCAGGTGCCTGAAAGCATTCTGTTGATGTTTCTCTCTCACTCTTTCTCTCGTTTGTCATATTCTTGGATCCATTTTTCAGTCATGATTACATATTCAAACCTCCGAGTACAGCCAAACATGATTTTTTTCAATGTGTCATGTGTTATATGATATAACTGATGCACGCTATAGTATGAATGCATACACTTCGTGTGATAAGGGAGTTCATATATTTTTTCTTTAATAAATTGCTCATGATAATAAAAAAAAAATAAATAAATAACAACACCAGGTTAATTTCTTTAATTTATTATCAATTAAGCAATTTTTTTTATTTTATTGTAACATACAATGAGAAAGGATTCCAGTTAAACACAAGCAAGAGATGGGAGTAATGGTCAAGGATATCTTAAAAATTATGTTACCGGTTTTTATGAACCTGGATATCTCAGGACCCAGTTATGTTGATGATTTTTTACACACCCAAAGTGATTGAGATAACCGGGTTTGATTGTATATTGTATGTAGTATAGCTTTACTACAACTCAGCACAATAGTGGATATATCATGCCAATAAATGTAAAAATCAAAACAAAATGAATTGCATGGATGAACCCATACAAAATTAAAGTACTTTCAAGTACAACCAGTTAAGCTATGAAGTTTTCTCCTTTTTTAAAAAAATCCTGTAAGTAACAATGAGGTTTTATTGATGAAATTAGACATTTTTATGTTTGTACAATTATGATGCCTTATAAAGTACTTGTGTAGTATTGGCACATTTTATGGCTTTTAAAGCTGACTTTTTATGTAGCGATCTTTTGCTTGCATATTTTTTCATGTCATAAACATTTTTGTATCAATATGATATATGATATCAATATACATATGTTTACACCACATGATTTTGATGATCTTATCTTATGAAGAGGGCTCTCAGTAAGATGTAATATATTTAAATCCAATCCCACTTATATATGGCAATAAATTGGTTGAAGCATAAAGTTCTGTTCTCCTCGATTATATCTTAAAAGCCATTTAAACATAGGGATACTAATATTTGTCAGTTTGATTGCTTCTCTTATATCGCAGTGTTTTATCTTTCAAGGTCAAATTAACTTGTCACCTTTCCCCTTTCCCCAATCGACCTTTGCCATCCAAGTTTCTGCATATTTCATCACTTTCTCTCCTAGATAGAGCAATGAAAATTACTTACTTTCCATCTCTGCGCAAATAACAAGTACAGCTCTGTCACAAAGGTAATATATATTTTATCATTGTATACTATCGTCGATCTCACCATGGTGGGCAGGGAGAAAATTTCAGTGCATTTGTTTTTTTTTATCTACAGATATTGCTTAATGTATTTAATAGGAACGCAAGGTACTGATAGATCAAGTAGAGCAGGCACAGAAACTTCAGACTGAAGCTGAGAAGGAGGCTGATGCCGCCATGACACAGCTTGAGGAGTTCATCAATGAACAGGAGAAACTTGTAATTAGCCTGTCCACCCATTTGCAAAATTCAAAACTTAAAAATCTGAGTAAAATACCTATAGATAAAAATAAGTTCGTTATGGAAAATTAACACGCATTGGCTTTCTCATATAGTTGTATGAAAAAAAAATCACATATATGAAAGAAATGGCATAAACATAGTTTTCACTCCTAATTATTGATATTAAAACCTTTTTAAAATAATTTTGCATTTTTTAAAAAGTTCTTAATTAAGCATTGGATGTTAATACTATAATTTAATGATTTTATTTTCTTAATTTTTTTTTAAAGTTAAGCATCAATACACAAATTTTTCTTATCTTGGAGCTTGTTATAAAATGTGTTTCACTGAATCATAATACAGCATTTGAAAAAAAGCATGTTACTCAGACTGTATTGTTAAAAGCTACTGTTAATTCAAATCTGAATATGGAATTGATCTTTTCTCTGTGTAGGAAGAAGAAGAAGAAAATAAACGCACAGAAATTACTAAGAGTGTCAGTCGCCCTGGAACAGTTCCTCCTCTCACACCAGGTGGTATTGACCCTGCAGCCAAGAAATCTAAAACACCTGAAGCTATGGCTTCTGTACGAGCAACGGAAGGGACACCACGAGGACATGAGGATGGTGATCAGGAACTTCGAAACCTGATGCAGCAAACAGATGATGCCAAGGTACATTCTGATATATTACCTACCTATCTATACGTCTGTCTATCTATCTGTCTGTCCATCTGTCTGTCTGTCTGTCCATCTAGTCCAACAACATTAAGATGCATCACCTGGTATTTGGGGGGTATAGCACTAAAATAACATGTGGTACATGTTACATTTTAGGACTATCAATCTATCTATCTATCTTTCTATCTATCTATCTATCTATCTATCTATCTATCTATCTATCTATCTATCTATCTATCTATCTATCTATCTATCTATCTATCTGTCTGTCTGTCTGTCTGTCTGTCTGTCTGTCTGTCTGTCTGTCTGTCTTTCTATCTTTATGTCTTTCTGTCTGTCTATATGTCTGTCTGTCTCTGTCTACATATCAGCTAGTCTGTCTTTCAAAAGTTAAAATTCAGTTGCCGCCATAGGCAGTGTGACTTTAGCTAATGATAATGAAATGTTTTGTTTAAAAGCAATTACACCTGAGTATGCATTACACATCACTTATAGGATACAGAACTTTTATTCTAGTGGGCCCCGAATGGCCGAGTGGTCTAAAGCGCTCTCCGTTAGAGATCACTGCCATCTCACCTCTGTCTGCATGGGTTCGAGTCTAAGGTTTGGCAAATGTGGATATGTGAGAAAGCTTGCCAGTAGCTACACATGGGTCAGTGGTTCTTTCCACGGATTTCGATGTTACTTCCTCCTCCATTAATACTGGCTGCCATGTATAGCCTATCATGTGCTGAAAAATGGTGTTAAGCCCCAGAACAACAACAACAACAACTTTTATTCTCATGTTCATCTGTCAGTCCCTCCATTCATCCGGTTCTCATTTCATCTTTTCTTCTCTTTATTTGAAATAAAAAATTTTGGAACTGAAAATGTTGGAGGAAAAAAAAAATATAATTAATCTGAATATTTGCTATTTATCTGTATTCTTATAATATTTTTGCTTTTACATAAGTAGACAGGTTCTTTTTCTTCACAATTCTCAAAAATAAGGTTAGATTATGACCTATGTTTGAACTTTTCTTTCAGGTCCATTGCATTGTTCATAGCTTGTAACTTTAAAATTATTTATTTGTGTCTGATTAGCATTTTGTCAATTTCTAATTTCTTTTGTGAAGCATATATTTTCAAAAGCCACTGCAGATTTTACAGGAACATTTGAAATTTAAAATCTATTATTCCATGCAAAACAAATAGTTATGAATTATGCAATTAACTGAAAACAAAGAAAAAGTAATTTTTTAGTTTTTATTTGTAAACTATTATTGAGTTAGTGCCATCAGTTTTTCAGCAAAAACTCTTTGCAAGTAATTCTTCCTTCACATGGGTAAATTGTTTATACTGAGGTAAATTGTTGCATAAAAATAGATTTGATATGTTTTCAGGTACAAGAAAAAACTTCGAGAACATCAGGAGCAATGTCAGCACCCCCTGCAGTTGAAACTGACATGCATCATGAGTTAATGAAGGTAAGAATCCCGTTTTTTTTTTCTTCATATTTGTTAGTCTTACTTCGATTTCTTTATGCACATTTTTTATAAGTAAAGGAGGGTATATGTAAAATAAAGAAAGCCAGGAAATGAAACTATTCTTGCAAGAGTAAGACCACTAATATGTCAGGAAATCCGAAAACATGGTATAGTTATTTCAATTCCAATATTCATATACAGTACATACTTGATTATAAGTTGAATCCAAGTGCAGATCTGCTGTCACATCATGCACCAGGAGAGCTCGAAAAAAGCTTATAGTTGTTGCTCAATATAACTTCTTTGATTGTATTTCCTTTCAGGGATGACTTCTGTAAATAAGAATTGTTTAAACAATATATGCGTCTGTGTAGTTTGTTCGGAGTAATTAGTAGAACAAAACCAGTATGTTCCCAGATCAGCTATCACATTACATGATGGCAGATCAGGTTCTGTATTATTAGGGTTGGACATGACTTGTACTTTTGAAAATTTTTATTTAAAAGTAGCTGTTTTTGTACAGGATTGTAAGGAGATGGTTGATGCAACACTGGCATCAAAATGGATTCCCTTAGCTTTATACCTGTCCGTGACAGACTGTTTGTCTTTATACTTGAATGTAATAGGCTGTTTGTCTTTATACCTGCATGTGACAGGCTGTTTCTCATTATTTCCATATGTGGCAGGTAGTTTATTTTTATAATGGTATGTGACAGGCTGTTTATGTTTTTTATTTCCTCTTTAGAATCACACCCTATAATGCCCCAAGTCTAATTAAAACAATATATCATTCATGGCATACATTTACATGATACTTGCATGTAATAGGTAGAAGATCCAAATAAAAGACAGGTAGGAACTCCAACCAAATGAAGGACACGGAACAGGTAGACACTCTAAACAACTAAGGACATGTAACAAAACAAAGACGACATGCCTAAAAATCTTCTCCAAGTTTTATGCAGAAATCAGAAAAAATGAATCAACTACAAATTATGTTTACTTGATGGAATTAGAAGAACAAGTATTTTCTGCAGAAACTGTTTTCTTCAAGACTTCAGTGACTTGGCCTCATCAGCAATTTACTCCTTAAAGGATAAAGTAGATTAATCATGGAGCCTTCTCCAGAAAGAGTTACTTTCATTGCCCAAAAGCAAGAAATGGTTGCATCCATCAGTCCTAGAATTTATAGCATACAGCAATGTTTTGTAATGTACAAAATAAAAAAACAAAAATTGCTCGAAAATGGCAGAGAACTCATTAACATGCTAACATAATAACATAACGCTAAATTCAAGGAATAATAGTTCTGTAGTAATTGTCACTAGCCACAATCATGGGCAATAATTAGCTACACTCATTAATCAATCTATGCAGAGATTTTCTCATTTCATGAATATGCATAAACCAGGTTAACAAGTCACAGCGAGGACAAAGTTTTCTTGCAATGGTGACTGATAATATCCTTTGACACTGTTTACATCAGCCAGTGAAAGTTTCTCTTCCAAACATGGTCACATCCACATTCTGGATTTTATTTACAGATTTATTTAATCTCTTTGTAAAGAATACATGTCCATAAAGGATGTTGCTTTCACTTCATTTTTATTTTTCATAGACAAAGTTCACTATATTCGTTTTTGTAACCTAATTAAAATATAATTTCTTTTCAGCGGAAGACAAGATTTTTTTTAACAGAGTCCATTTCTTGGACTGAAAATTTTGTGGAAAAATAATTATCTCCTCTTTTTTGAAAAGGTGGGAGGTAACATGAGAGGGAGTTAATGGACTACTGTAGGTAGCAATCAACAATGTGATAGACACTTTTAATGCATCAGATGCATTCATTTGAAATTTCGCTATAATTTTTTACAAATGAGCGTGAATGTGACAACTGTCCAAACAGAAATAGACCATGTTTAAATTCATGTTGTACTTTTGATTCCCATACTGAAAAGTTTGAAACAAAATGCTGTTACAGTTGAACTCCTGTTACTCTGTGCTTCAATGACTCTTCATCCATTACCATCATCTTGGAATAGTGTAGCTTGGTAGGTGTATTATTTTCTCCACATTAATTGACATTTGTATCCCAAAAAAATGTACAAAGTACTTTTCTAGACATCCAAAGATATATTTTAAAAGATCCAGTACATTTATTAAAAAATATCCAAAGAAAATATTTTCAAACATCCAAAAGATACATTTTCATTGCCCAAAAGATACATTTTAAAACACCTAAATGATTCTCTTTAAACCATCCAAAAAGATACATTTAAAAACAAGATACATTTTAAGATATCACAACAATACATTTTTAAACACCCAAAATATACATTTTAAAGCTACCTGAAGATACATTTTTACACTGGTATAAGAAGATTCATTTTTATGTTACTTTAAAAGTAGTTAGCAGATACTACAAAACACAGAATTTGATGATACTTTTCGAGCCCATGACCTAGTTTTGTCTGCTTACTTTACATCATAGGGTGTGACCTAGTTTTTGTCTGCTTACTTTACATCATAGGGTGTGATTTATCTGGCTAGTGCCCAGAAGGAAGCTGTACATGTGTAACTAATTGATTGATATTTGATTTATTGATGTATTAATTAATTAATTGACTCATCAGTCAGTCACTTGATTGATTGAAAAGCCCAAAGTGCAAGGTCTGAAGATGGACATGTAATATATGCAAACCCCCATATATTCACAGAGCAAAAATGACAAGTACCATAATATGCTGAGGTGATGACTTGGATAAATTGATTTTTTATATATCTGGTTTCTTTGAATATCAAGTTTAGAGAAATGTTTGAATGACTTACAAGTATTTGATTCTTTTCAGGATAACTGCGCTTACCCACTGCGTAATGTGGACCCAAGCTTTGCCTATAAATCAATTCGTGTAACTGCCCAATCTATGCCCCTTTTATCTGGCAAATGCTCTGTCCAAAACAAGTTTGAAGATCAGCAATCTCTGTGTGTGTATGGCAAGGCCATTTTTAAGTTTAAAAAGGCTGCAGCAAAGGTCATTACTCGAACTCGCTGTTTTCTTCCTCTAAAAGAGGATGTTAATAAGCACATTAAAAATGCAAATAGGAATGTAAATGAATCAAATCATTCAGAGTTGCCACATTTATATTCAGTTAAGGAACAAATGACTGAGGTGACTGACAAGGCAGTCCAGACTGAGATGGACATGGGTGAGAAAGGAGTATTATTTACTCATAGCGATGGAGTTACTGAGATGAAAGTTGATGGTATTTTGACTGGTGTTTTCTCAGATGCTGTGATTGAATCTAGTTCTGATCAGTCTAATTATGGCATAGAAAATTACTTCAGGCAAGGAAACCCTTCTACTTCTGATTTGAATTTAGTCACTTATGAAGGCAATGTAGCCATTCCAGAGAGTCAAGAAGAATCTTTGGAACCATGTACTGATGTAACCATGGGAAATATGTCAAACAGATTAGAAAATGATTTGCCATTTAAGGAAGATTTTTGTGATTCGGTTATTGGAATGGTCAATAAGAATATGGACAATCTTTGTGCTGCATGCACTGAGATAACGAGCACATCACTTGATGGAGGGGCACAGAGAAATGCTAGTGCAGAGCATTTTGTGCAGTCAAGGCATGCAAGCCTGTCATCAGAGATGAGCATTTTTATGGAGGTAGATGGTTGTTTGTGTAGTTTCCCCAGAATGCATGATGCACTGAATTGAGCTAACAATTTTTAGAATATCCATTATGTTTCACACATTTTTTTTCTTGTGAAGCCTGTTTTTATGGTCTTTTATCATGTTTTTGTTGAGAAACTGGGGTTATATATATATATATATATATATATATATATATATATATATATATATATATATATATATATATATATATATATATAAATCCAATAATACCTCAAGTTATACATGCTATTGTTGTTACCTTTGTTGTATATTATGATTTTAAGCAACATATAGAGGCCATCACCACAAATCTTCATAGTTGCTCTGTAACTATAGTGCTTTATTAGGAGCTATTGGTATGAGTTGTTTCCCTTGAATAGGCAAGGGGGGTTTTGTGTCCGAGAAAAAGAGGGTTGGGGGTTCTTAAAATTCAGATAGATATGAATGTATAATTCTTTTTATCGAAAACTGTTTACTTTTGTTGATGTTGATGTGAGATTATTGTTTATGCTAATAAGCCTCATGTATATTTAATTAATATCTATCGACATCTCATATTGTCAAAATTGATGTTATAACATGCAAAGAAAGCCATCATTTCTCTTCATTATCATTTGATTTGGTCAGATATAATCTGTGCTTTTTGTCATGTGATAAATAGATCATTAACTTATATTCATTTCAAAATAAAATTTATGAAACTCTTTGAATAATTGCATTGATAAATTTCCTATGGAAATTAGCACTCATATAAGATCCTCAGCAATGTTAAGCTGCATATATAAGGGAGACAACTCTTACACAGATGGAAATTATCTTTGATAAGTTTGCAGCAAGAAACCACATTTGATTCCATTCAAAGATGTACATTAGCATTTGCCCTAATGTTGTGGTTTTATATTTTGTGATTTTGAAAAAAACATGATTCACATTTTATTATTGTTATTTTTAGTCACAGACATCACAGGAACTTCCTGTAGAAGCTGATTCTTCTACCTCACTCCCTGCTGCACCCTCCCAGACTGCCACTAGCCCTTCCCCAGTCAAGCAGACACCCACCCCATCCCAAACCAAGACCCCAGTATCTTACCCCTCCCCAGAGCAAAAGCCTGAACAGGTACAATAAGAGATGCTAAAAAATGGTATTTTTTGTAGATCGGTAACTTTAATCAGTCCATGTTAAATATCATGTTATGTAGATAAAGTTATTAGTTACTCTGGTAATTTTTTTCTAATATAACCTTTCTTAGTAGTTGTTATATAGTTTTGATCATTTTGGTAATTCAAAAACTCTCATTTGTTAAGTAGATATTTCATATATAAGTTCAATAAAAATAAATATTTTAATTAGGAACATGACAGTTTTCTGTATTTGCTTGATATACTTATAATGTGGATAAGTAAAAATGTGATCAGTATTCACTTGTTGTGCAAAACACTTTTAAGGGAAAATATGGTGTATAATTACTTATCGGTCAAGAACAGCTGCAAACTGCACTGAACCAGATTTACGATCACACAATGCACTGGCAGATATGGGTTTATACAGTTTCTAGGAGTAGTCAGCAAATAAAAAAAAGTAGACCCGGATCTGCTGGTGCATTATGTGATGGCAGATCAGGGCATGTGTTGCTTTAGCAGCTGGACTGGGCTTAATAGTATGTATATATTTGTTATCTTAATGGGAGTTCTGCCTGACCAAATCAGGTATTGACTGTGTCTTTTTGGTACACATCAGTAACTATTATAGGTATAAATCTATATATGGAAATTGATACATCTGTACATTTACAGAACATTTGTATGGTTTATGGAGTAGATATTAAATACTTACATATCTGTAGGAAGATTTTACAAGTTATACACAATATATAATTTCCTATTTACTTTTTTGAGCAATAACCTAGCAATGCCTTCTTTAAATGAAGATATTTCATAGCACTAGTTATTGTCAAAGACTACTGCACAGATTGTTTATATTTTTACTCTAAAATATATCTCAGTTTTGTTTATTTTTAAAAATAAAACTTTGAAATAATTTTTCTAATAAACAATTGCCTTAAATGGCTAATCTTTGAGATGGATAAGCAGATGTTGGCATAGAGATGACTTGGAGTTGTTCTGCCTATCTGCCTATAAAAAACATAAAATATATAATAGTTGACTTCCTAACATTAATGGAATAAATGTTTAATATGAGTCCTTCTATTCGCATTGTCTTTAATTGGTAATGGGGATGGCCAAATATATGTGTACTTGACTGGCTGCCAGTTTAAATGTTGATGAATATAATATTTTAAAATTGTTTCATTATTATTAGGGAGAAATTCAGACACTTGCCACTTAAATAGAAAATACATGGGTTATTTCCCCCTTATTCATAAGTTTCATATATAGTCAACAACACAGTCAATACTAACTTTAAACACAATCATTATAAACTTATGAACACATTCAATACTAACTTGTCAGCACAATTAATGCTATTTTGTCAACACAATTGATACTATCTTGTCAACATAGTTACTACTATCTTGTCAATACAATCAACACTAACTTGTCAACAGAATATCTTGTCAACACAATATGAACTTGTCAACATGGTCAATACTAACTTGTCAACACATTTAATACTAACTTGTCAACACAATTATATCTAACTTGTCAGTATAATTAATGCTAAGTTGTCAACACCATCAATACAATCTTGTCAACATAGTTAATACTAACTTGTCAATACAATCAATACTAACTTGTCAACTGAATCAATGCAAACTTGTCAAAACAATCATTGCTAACTTGTGAACAGTCAATACTAATTTGTCAGCAGTCAGTAATAACTTGTCAACATAGCCAATACTAACTTGTCTACACAATCAATACTAACTTGTCAGCACAGTATTAACTTGTCAACACATTCAATACCAACTTGTCAACACAGTCAATACTAACATGTCAACACAGTTAATACTAACGTGCCAACACAGTCAATACTATCTTGTCAACATCATCAATACTAACTTGCAAACTGTCTATTCTAACTTTTCAGTACAATCAATACTAACTTGTTAACACAGTCAATACTAACTTGTCATGTGAAAAGTGGTTTTTGCAAAACAGAGACTACTGATTTGTAACAAAAGATAATGGGAAGCAACTCTTGCTATTATATTTGGAAAAAACATGGCTTTCACAAATTATATATATATATATATATATATATATATATATATATATATATATATATATATATATATATATATATATATATTTATATATAATACTTCAATATTTTATGTTGAAATTAATGTAATAAGTGTCAAAAGATTGAAATATATATTAAACCTTTCAGAGTGTATTAAATTATGCTAAAAATAGTGATTTTCTTTGAATTTTGCTCGCACAAGGAGAAAGAGAAGGAAAAGGAATCATCTCCAGTTCATTCACTATCCATGTCCCGTCAATCAACTGTCCCTTCCCTCATTGTAAAGTCCCCAGTGACCTCTCCTGTCCCCAACCATAAAGCCACCCAGGTATAGTAGTCCTGTAACAGTCAGTGTAAACTCCATACAATATGATATTTCTCCAGTGCTAGTGTCATACAGTGTGAAACGGTACACTTTACAAAGGAAAAGAAGTCACAGAATCAGTTAAAGTAAGCATTAAAAAAGCAAGCTCTCTTGTTTGCATCAGCTAAACGTTTACATTTTCAGTGTGAACTATTATGGCTTCTGTTGACTCTTCAAAAATATGAAAGTGGGCTTTTATACATGATGCATTCAGATTTGACTCTGCATCTTAAATTGATACTTCCAAGTTATGAATAGGTCTGCACCCATGATTTCAGAAGCAGCTGAAAATATGCACTTAAACAAAAATATATATCAACAAAAATTCATAAACCTGCTTCCTTCAGTTTCATTTTAAATGCAAAAAAAACCTCTATTTTTTTTAAACGTTTCTTTACCTCTGTGATCGTATTAGATTGTTACACCCTATTTTGTATTAAAGGTTGAAAGAAATCATAATTGATTTGTAAAATGGAGGTAATATGGGAAAGGAATGTCAAGATTAATTACATGTACTTCATTTCCACTGTAAAATAATTGGATTTTATTAAATTGTATGGAGTCATATGTTGAATTAACTTTACATGTTTTGTGTATCATTATCTATTGTGAATTTATTTTTTTATATATATTGTAAATTATTGAGATTTTGTTGCAACTTTCAGATTATTTTTAACACTGCTTCTTTTGAAATCTTTGCTGAACTGTACGTTAGTTAACATAATTTTTCTTACTTGTTGCCATTCATATCACATGAAGCCGATGTGTACGCTTGAAAATCTGTATCCTAATTTTATTTCTGGTCACATTATTTTGTTCTTATATTTTAGTAAATTATACTGCGGACCAAATGTTATAAACTAATTAGTAATCTGTTTGTTCCTATGTAATTTATAATATTTCTTTAAGGTGACATCAATCAAAATAGGTATAATTGCATTGATATTGTATTAGCTTCAAAATATTTATTATAAAAATGTTTTAATCTTGTGTTGTTTTTTTCAATATTGTACCTTTTGTTGTATGAAGTGCTTTTTAATTTTCATTTCTGCTTTAATTTTCATATGGATAATTTTTAAAACCCTCCTCCTCCTCTTCCTTCTTCTTCTTCTTCTTCTTCTTCTTCTTCTTCTTCTTCTTCTTCTTCTTCTTAATGGGAATCATTTTTGTTGAGCCCACCTTGGAGGAAGCTCACTATTGCAATTGTTTTGATTTCCATTCATGTTCCCTACATCCATCCATCTAGCTATACTGGATCAATGTTAATGTTATCTACTTGATAGTTTAACAGTAGATGGCTCAACAAATCGTTTCACCATTGTTATCTACATTTTCCTCTGCACAGTATTTATCACATTATTCGAAAGTTCTGTTTACATTGCTTATTCTGAGTTTTCATTTTTCGCCAGTACCATCCATAACCTAATCAGTTTTTCCTTCCCATGATTTTCAGTTTGTACCATGAATTTTATTTTTTTATATGTCACAATTTTCTGTATATTTCCAGCTGCTCCATTTTTTTTTTCTTTTTTATCAGGAATGATTTATGCACACGCTATCTCAATCACTGTTGATTAAAACTGTTGTTAGGTTAGATAAAGAAATTGTTCACTGAATAGATTATCTTGTATTTTATACTGCATTTTGTCTGTAGTTAACATTAGGTCATTGTGGTCTATATATTGTAATTGTGTACAGATCCAAATACAGAGAGCATAGACCTAGATCTGTCATTGTGTAATGGGTCAACAGATCTGAAATGAAACAATATCTCAGTCCTTAAGCTCTTCACTTTAGATTTGTTTAGCCAGAGACTGTCACCATATACATGTATTGCCTACAAGACTGTAAGAAAGAAACAAAGATGGAACAATGTACATGTACATAGCCTACAACTCAATGTACCCACAAGATTTTAGAAAATGGGAACAAAAATGAGATATTGGAAATATAGCCTGCCCATACGACGAGCAAATAAAAACAAAAATGGGACAACATAAGGTTGGAAATCAATATTTGTTCAAATATTGTTACAACAAAAACATCTTTTTAATTCTTAAGGCCAAAATGCCAAGTGATCTTTTTTTATGGTACTGCATTTTTGATGTGCAGAATGCAATATCTATAATCTATCAGCATTTGACATCTTGAACCTCTTCTCCAAAAAGACCAGACTAATTTCAACCTAATTTTGAAGAGAGCATCATAGAATGAAGGGCCTTTGAATGATGCTAATCAGCCATCACCATTATTAAAAACAGAACACTTTTCAATCGGTCTTTTTACCAAAACTGACCAAATTTGACTAAAATAATCCTGGCAATAATGATACCTATCTGCTATGAAATATATAATATGGCAGCTGTTGCCAAAAATAGAAAAAAAAACTAGAAGACCATATCTCAAAAAAAAAACAGTTCAACAGAAATGAACCAATTTTAGCAGCAACATCCAGGTTTAAAAATATTTCAAAACTTATTAAATAATGATAATGTGCTGTCAAATATAGATGAAGATACAAACAGGATAAAGAAAGCATGAAAGAATTCTTTAGATAACATATGCAATAAATAACACAAAGAAAATTCATCAGATGCAAGTTTATTGATCCTCAAATTTTGAAGCTGGCAAGTGAGCAATATCAGGCTCACTTGGATCTCTTGTTATTGCTTTTAGGCTCACTTACCATGGATTCCTTTTTAGGAAGCATTCTTCTAGATGAATTTGTTTGAAAGTGTTACAGAATATAAGCCAGATACAATGTTCTGTCTTAGGTTACCAAAGTTAACAGGCAAACAACCAACCAAACAAACAATAACACTATCCCCATTCAACAAACTGCCTGAAATATTCTAAATTTGGAAATATTTTGTTGGGTTAATAAAGTTGCACACCTACTTACAGTACAATCATGTTGACTGGTTCAGACCATCATGTTAAGAAATTATATGGACTGTTACATGTAATATTTCTTTAGTCATTTTTTTTAAAAACATGATTAGAAACAAAAGAGTATTAAACATAATTTTTAAAAAGACACAAAAAGAACATTAAATTTTTTCAAACTAAGAAATATATCAAATGATATTAGAAATTATATAGTTGAAAATCATCCCCATTAAAAAATATAACAATTTACTAAATATGTTGTGTAATTTACAGACCCAGGCTGAACCAATTTCAGAGTTGGAGGAGGAACAACATACAAGATCAGCAAAGAGCCGTGCCTCTCTTCGCAACCAGTACAAAACTAAATTAGACGAAACAAGAGGGGCAATAGAAGAACGCCGAGCAAAGTCCCCTGCAATTTCTATCCCGTCTCAGAAATCTCTGGATGATGACCTGCTAATCTTGGAAGAGGAGGAGGAGGATGATATTCCAGTCGCCGATGATATTAAAGGTGCTTGTAATTTAGTAAATAATGCACTTCACTTGTCTGCCATAAGAATTATAAATCAGTTATTTCATTATTATTTAAAATTTTGCTAGAGCACTGAATAATTATGTCCATATTATGTTAGGCTTTTCATTATTCTTGACTTAACGGCACCTATCGGTTTTGTTATTAGCTCTTTTGGTCATAGACCATAACAGGATTTTGGAGAGTCTTTAGCCCCATGTCTATCGACTGGCATCTGTTGTTTGTGCATTAAAACAAGTTTACTACTTCAAAAGTACTTTTAGGATTGCCATGAAACTTTACAAAGACATCCATTCCACAGACCACAAGGGCCTTATTTATAACATTGTCTTATAACACATTGACCATACTGGCTGTACAGGCCACAAAGGCCTTGTTTATAACATTGTCTTATAACACATTGACCATACTGGCTGTACAGGCCACAAAGGCCTTATTTATAACATTGTTTTATAACCATTGACCATACTGGCTGTACAGGCCACAAAGGCCTTATTTATAACATTGTCTTACAACACATTGACCATACTGGCTGTACAGGCCACAAAGGCCTTGTTTATAACATTTTCTTATGACACAATGACCATGCCGACAGCATAGGCCATTGGTGTCTTGTTTGAAATGATACCTTAAAATGTTCAGATCTTACCTGCTTTACAGGCCACAAGGACCTTGTTCATAACAATGCCTTATAACACATTGACCATACTGGCTGTACAGGCCACAATGACTTTCTTTATAACATTATCTTGTAAATGTATTGACCATACCAGCTGCACAGTCCACGCGTTTCTTATTGATAACAATGTCTTGTAACACATTGACCATACTGACTGTACAGGCCACAGGAGTTTTGTTCATAGTATTGCCTTACAATATATTTATACTTTTAATAGAAGAGAAGAAACTTGCAAGGGAGGAAACTCTTGATAGAGGGACATCACCACCACCAACTGCAGTTAAAGGATCAGCACCAAGAACGTAAGTCATCCTACTTAATAAGTGTATTGGCTAGTTGCTTATGTCCATCAAATCAAATACACTTACTGATTTTTCAGACAAAGGTCTTATTGTACATCCCAAATCAGGTGACAGCAATGTAGCAATGAAGTTTCTTCCCTAGTTCTATCTCTTGAGTACTATTGTATATGCAGCTATGAAACTTCATCATTTTGCATTCATCATAAAAGTGTGCACAACATTCCAGAGATTATGTTGAAGTTTTGCTGTTAGCTTCATTTCTTGTCGGAGCATTTACTACAAGTATTTTTTTGACAGATTATACAATTATTTTGTTAAGGAGTTCTGTGTAAAGCAATAAAAATAGATCCCTCATCTTTATCTCACTCCACTGATTGCATACAATTTTTTCAGATATTGCAGTGCATTAGCAGATAATTTGAAAATAAATTTTTGATAGTTCTTATTATGATTAAAATTTTGCAGTGTACATATGGAGTAATTTTTGTAATACTAGTTATGCTCAGCTTTTGTTCTGATGACTGATTTCTTCATGACACACACACACATTTGTATTTTCAGTCATACAGTTTTCTGATGGTGTGAAATTATTTGTTTTAACTTAAGTGATATTAAGATCAAAGAAAATGAAGGTCAGCAAAAATAGTTCCAAAATTTGCACAAATTACTCGATAAAGCTCCATTTTCTAATCTTGGAATTAAGTACCAGTCATCCTTTTTAACAAAACAACCTCATTTTGCATAGGACTACATCTGTTTTCAAAAACTTATTTTGATTTGTTAAAAATAAATTAAACAGAAAAATATAGCCTAAAGTAATATTAGTTTTGTCTCTTTGGCACAGCAACACAAGTTTATTATTTGGTGCCATGACACTTGGAGTATAGTGTCTAAACAATAACACACCACACACCACCAATGGTAGGATTTGAACAGGAAAGTTTTTGTGATGAATCCATCCTGCAGTCTACTGGTCACTATGATTCCTTTAGTTAGAATGTATTGAACTTGAGTTTCATATGAATCATGTGAATGAAAGAATATTTTTTAAAGCCAAAGAATGCATACATTACACAATATCAGTTCTTTTCTGTATAGACAAATTTATTATTTTATGTTACATTTTAATTTTATTTTAAATATTTTATTAGGCATACATTCAATTCTCTTGTAACAGAAAATCAGTCGGCCTGGTGGACCATCCCATTGTTGATGAATTCCTAAGCGCATATGAAGGAGTTGTCGCTTTCAGGAACCAAATAAGTAAACTTCTCATAGAAAAAGGTACAGGATGCATGCATCTTGGTGTTTTTCACATGCTGTATATTTATTTTATTTTCATTGATGCTTCGTTACAAAAATATTGGGTTGGGCAGTACTGAAAACAGCGGATATAGGGGTGGGGAGCTATTTTCTTAACAAGCACACCATGATATGTTGGATCTAGCAGCTCATCAAAAAAGTTGTTTCAAAATATTTTTTTGTGACCCAGACAGAATCTGTAATACAGTAAGCATAATCATTGCTGTCTAGGTCTCTTCATAGATGGTTGCCGAGTGAGAAGAACTTACGTGGCAATGAAAGATTTATTTCATTGTCATGAATTGTAAAATAGGCCTTTATGAACAGCCACATGTAATGGGGTTTTCAGTATGGTTTTCTTTCTTTTGTTTGGTCTCAAATGTATCTATAAATGTATTAACTTGAAAATCTAAGTTTAATAATATATCAGGGTTTTTTTAGGATTATCACATATATTTCTTATTCTTATAATGTTTCCTCAATTTTGCAGAGTCCTCTATTTGCCCTTTTAATCCAGTAGAAACCATGATTGTGAAATATTTATAGCAGACTCAAGAACACATTGGTCATTCATTCTCTCTGCATCAATTTAGTTCTTGGTCAGGTCCCAGTTTGAATCAGTTTTCAAATTTGAATTATCCATTCAGAATGAAAGTGGTTTCCTCTAAATTCTCTGATTTTTCTTCATCGTACTACCTTGCTGCGATATAAAATTTGTTAGAACATAATTCTTTGTCATCACAATTATAGATGAAAAAATATATACAATATGGTCCAAATGTAAAGCACATAGTATGATTACATAATGATCTGGCAGATCAGGGTTGGTGTTGTTTGTTCTACGGATTGTTTTTAACAGATCTACCAGCTCATTAGGGAGTGTCAGATCTCAATGAGTGCAGTTTGATGAGCCTTATTAATGAGTAAATATGTTGGTTTGGTCCCTCATACAAAGTTTGGTTATGGGTTTAATTTTTGTAACTGAATATAATTTTTATAGTTAACCTCTCTCAATATAAGGTGAGTTCCTGATAAAACAGTATACTTTGTTGCTTCCCAGAAAAGCATTATTGTGTGGATCCACTGTAATAGTAATTTTTAAAACTGCTGCCTGCATCATGGATGGTGATTGTTCAATGCAGTTTCCTTCAATATAGTTGATTTGTGTTTCTTATCACTTTCTTTCAGAATATTTGACACAAGGTCAGGTGGTAGCTGATCTGGAGATGATATCATTTGATAGAGAAAGCAAAGTACTTCCACAGTTACAAGCTATGACACAGAATGTTTATGAGGGTATGTTACATAGCAGATAGTATTCTTTTTATGATTTTTCAATTAATGGAATAAAGATCTTAATTTTTATTGAGCCTGCCTTGGCTAAATTTTATCATAGCAATCACTTTGATGTCAATGTGTGGAAGCTTATCATATCGATCATTTTGGTGTCCATAAGTGAAAGCGTAACATATCAATAATAAAAAAATAATCAATAATTTTGGTGTTCATCTATGGAAGCTTGACATAGCAATCACTTTGGTCTCCATGAGTTGAAGCTTAACATAGCAGTCACTTTGGATTCCATGTTTGGAAACTGAACATAGCAATCACTTTGGAATCCATGTGTGGAAACTTAATGTAGAGATCACTTTGGTATCCATGTGTGGAAACTTAATGTAGAGATCACTTTGGTATCCATGTGTGGAAACTTAATGTAGAGATCACTTTGGTATCCATGTGTGGAAACTTAATGTAGAGATCACTTTGGTATCCATGTGTGGAAACTTAATGTAAAGATCACTTTGGTATCCATGTGTGGAAACTTAATGTAGAGATCAATTTGGTATCCATGTGTGGAAACTTAATCTAGAGATCACTTTGGTATCCATGTGTGGAAACTTAACATTGCAATCACTTTGGAATCCATGTGTGGAAACTTAACATAGCAGTCTCTTTGGTGTTTATGTGTGGAAGCATAACATAGCGATCAATTTGGTGTTAATGTGTGGAAACTTAACATAGCAATCACTTTGGAATCCATGTGTGGAAACTTAATGTAGAGATCACTTTGATATCCATTTGTGGAAGCTTAACATAGCAATCACTTTGATGTTTATGTATAGATGCTTAACATAGTGATCACTTTGGTGTTCATTTGTGGAAACTTAACATAGCGATCACTCTGGTGTCCATTTGTGGAAGCTTAACATAGCAATCACTTTGGTGTCCATGTATGGATGCTTAATATAGCGATCACTTTGGTGTCCATTTGTGGAAGCTTAACATAGCAGTCACTTTGAAGTCCATGTATGGATGCTTAATATAGCGATCACTTTGGTGTCCATTTGTAGAAGCTTAACATAGCAGTCACTTTGAAGTCCATGTATGGATGCTTAACATAGCGATCACTTTGAAGTCCATGTATGGATGCTTAACATAGCAATCACTTTGGTGTCCATTTGTGGAAGCTTAACATAGCGATCACTTTGAAGTCCATGTATGGATGCTTAACATAGCAATCACTTGAAGTTCATGTATGGATGCTTAACATAGCGATCACTTTGAAGTCCATGTATGGATGCTTATCATAGCAATTACTTTGAAGTCCATGTATGGATGCTTAACATAGCAATCACTTGAAGTTCATGTATGGATGCTTAACATAGCGATCACTTTGAAGTCCATGTATGGATGCTTATCATAGCAATCACTTTGAAGTCCATGTATGGATGCTTAACATAGCAATCACTTTGGTGTCCATTTGTGGAAGCTTAACATAGCAATCACTTTGGCATGTTTAGTCCTTGTACAGAAATTAACACACACATAGGATGGATCAGAGAGATCAGCTTGGGGCAGATCAAGAGATTTGCAACTTTTGTTCAGGAGTTTTGATTTTCATTGTCCCGATTTTTAGTACACAAATGGGCAGAAATTATAACTATTAATTGAATTTACTTTATATTTACATCACCTCATCACATCCGTCCTTTCACAGTAACCTGTTGTCTTTCATACTGTTCTTGTATGTATCTCAAGCATTTTAGCCTTTCTTAATAGATCATTATATTTATGGTAGTTCTCATAATTGTTGATTTTTTACACTTAGGAGATGTTGCTGGATGCAGGTTTCTGCTTGAGTCGGCCTGAATTTTCCTCATAATAGCAAAAATGTCCTTCCAGTTATTTTTGTTGGTAGCTATTTTCATGGCTTTGTGAAAAATTAAATTTTTGTGGTTACCTAAATTTGTAATTTGGGCAAGCAATCCAAAATTTTACACTGAAAGACCAATATTTGATGGATCTTTTAATTTGTGGTTTGAAGCAACAATGAAATCTGCATAAATATCTACTCCTTAAAAAAATTTTAATTTACAGTATTTAATGCACTTAGTACAGTTATTTCCTTAAAATAATCACATGGTAGTCACATAACAAAAGAGTTATATTTGTAACTTCTCAATACCTCTTATATAAGGAAGAATAAGTTTGGATTACTTCAAAAGTGAATGACATGAAGTGCAACCAGCAAAGAGCCCTATGTTGATTACAGAAAAAATGTAGTATATTATTGAAAGTAAGAATGAACTTTTATTTCATAAAAGTCACAGAAAATGCAAAGTCTTTCATCTTTTGTCTTTTCAGTATTGCAAGAAATTGCAGCCACAACAGGCAGCATTTTGTTTAATGACCAAGTAAGTAAGATATACTTGAATGTTTTGTCATTTTTGATATTACCTAAAATTTCAAGAAAGTTTTAAATTGTTCAGAAGAAGTGCTGGCATAACAGAGTAAAATTTTGTCAGCAGTTTCATTTGATTTCACTGTAAAACAGTTAAGTAGTGAAATGACAGCAAAATATAGGTATGAGGTAATTGTGGATTTTCAAACAGGTATCATGAATTCGGCTACTTTTGTTTTGGCAACCCACCAGTCAGATAGCATGGCAGATTTGAGAAGGATTTAGAATGATTCATAATTAGGTTATTCACCAATTATCTTATTTGTCAGAGATTCAACTTTGCTTTTCTGTAGGAACCAGTTGTTTCTTCTATTGCCATGGGCGTGTCGAGGGACCCGACACGTAGGACAATGTACACTCGAGAGCAGTCCATTGATTCTCAGGGGGGTGGTCGCAGGAGTATCCAGAGAACTCCATCAATAAAACAGGTTGACAAGCAGATGCAGGAATCACTTCAGGATCAGTATAACAAACTGTAAGTTAAAGTGTGAGGATGGGTAATTTATTTTGCATTGGTGTAAATGAAATTTTATTCAGTTTCAATGGAATTAGCATCTGCATTATAATAACTGTTATAGTCTGTATATAACATTCAATGATTAGTTAATTACAAAGTTGCTAAGTTTTTTTCACCATTACCTGCGAAGTTGGTACCACAGGGCATGGTTATGATCTAGGTCAGGGGTTGCCACATATGTCATGTGTGCCTCGGGGTGGCATGTCAAGAGGTTTTTTTGTGGCACGCAAAGGGCAGCCAAAAATTCTCGATTTTAACAATGTTACTCTCTTCCTGATAGCACGTGCTCATTCATTTTGTAATTAGTCAATTCAAAAAGTGGCATGCTATATAAAATAGGTTGCCGATCCCTGATCATGGTTATATATATTTAGCACCATCGCTGCCACCTTTTGACCTTTAATCATGCTCTCATTGTCATTGCATCATTATCATTGTCATCTTTGTCATAATTTATTTTTATCAATGTCTTATTCATTTATCATTGTATTTGTCATCAGACTGTTATTTTCATGATCCTCATTTCCTCATTACATTTCAAGAATTGCAGGGGCCCCGAGTGGCCGAGTGGTCTAAAGCACTGTTCGTTACGGATCACTGCCATCTCACCTCTGTTTGCGTGTGTTCGAGTCTAGGATTCGGCTAATGTAGATATGTGAGAAAGCTTGCCAGTAGCTTCTCGTGGGTCGGTGGTTCTTTCCGGTGATTTCCCGGTTTCTTCCTCCACCATTAATACTGGCCGCCATGAATAGCCTATTGTATGCTGAAAAATGGTGTTAAGCCCAACAACAAACAAACAAACATCAAGAATTGCATGCCAATAATATCATTAAATTATGTGAAGCACTGAAAAAGCTTTCAAGTTCCTGCCATAGATGGGGAGGCATACAGCGTTACCCATTTCCATCAGCCATGTCAAATCACATCCATTACATCCTGTCAATTTTTTGCCAGTATGTAACTTTTGAAGTACCTAATAAAATAAAGTCATACAGAGTTTCAAGATTTACATTATAAAGAGCTAGGTTACATATAATATGCAACATTTCCCAGCAAAATTGGACAGAGTTATGGCCCCTGTTTGACTTCAAATCTCAGTTGTATCATATTGGAATGTCATGTGGACACATTTCTAGTATAAAAAAAACATGTATATTCATGTGCCCAGTGTATTTTTTAAAGTATTTAATGCTTATAATCATGAATTCTGTCTATAACACTTTTCTGATATTTTAAATCATTGTTCAGTTACTGTAGTAGATTTATAACCCAGGAAGAAGTGTGTTTTCAAAATATTATTTGATTTTAATACTTTTAAACACAATATGGGTTGTATTAGTGTTATTATTATTATTATTATTATTATTATTATTATTATTATTATTATTATTGTTGTTGTTGTTGATGATGATGTTGTAATATTTCATAAAGATTCTCAGTAATTTTCATGTTTTTAAACTTTTTGTTAAAAATTATATTTTCTGATTATATTTTATTCAGATAATTTTTAGTGTAATTTGCTTGTTAGCACATAAGCATTAGAACAGTTATTGTAGTTGTTATAGTAGATATTAGCAATAGCGGTAGTAATTTCCATCTTATATTTTCTGCATTCTTAACAGTCCAGATGGGTATATGTTTGCTAAAACAATAGAAGTGATGGGGAATGGTGTAAGAGATTTGAGTCAGCTAATGTGTTGATCTCTACAGATTTAAGATTGAATATTAAATATTTAGATTATTTTTCTGTTTCATATATTTTAAAGTATTGGCATGTGTATGTGTATTGGTGTGTGTGTGTGTGTGTGTTGATTTTCAAAGGTTATGAATTAATTCTGTCACAGTTTCTATACTTTTGATATTTTTACTGATACATTAAAAGGCCAGCATCAACAACCACATTAGCTGATTCACATCTGATGCTTAAATCATACTATCCATCGTATGTGAGTTATGGGTTTTGCTTTGGATATGTCATGTGACACAGGTCCTCATTTTCTGTCTAATGTCAAAAATAAAGATAAAAATTTATTTTGAGTAGCGTTGACTGTTTTCAAGTTGAGGCATGTTATTAACTATACCACTTTGTCCTTCATTGTGATAAGAATTTAATAAGGATTCTCCTAAACTTGGATTCAGAACTGGCATAAAAAGTTTAAATGAAATATCACATTATTGTATCTAACATGAAATTTCAAATGTGATTATTCTTTGTACACCTCAGTTCAGTATAGGGCTGAGCTATTTTTTTTTTTACCCACTCCTTTTTAACTTAGCATATGGAATTCTAGGACAAGGCTGGATTGAAAGAAAATATCAAAATTAAGGGATGCACATAAGGTCTACATGGATTATGGTAGTCCTAGTTAATTCAGTCTTTTTTATTAAAATATATGGAATATGTATTGTGCAGCAGAAATAAGCAATGACCAGTCCTGAATTTAAATCATTGATTCAGTCAGTGAACCAATCAATCAATTAATTAATCAATCAACCAGTTAATCAATAAATCAACCAGCCAATTAATTAATGGAGTTGTTATTATTTAGAGTGATATAATAATACTCCATGAGGGATAAATAATGAAATAGGGCTTATCAAGGTTATTTATAATGCCATACATGCTCACTTATAAGTCAATACCAACTGCAAACTAAACAGACTCTACCATGGGCATAATGTGCCAGCAGATCAAGGTCTCTGAAGTCTCAGTTGAACATTGCATGAAAAATAATAAGCTGAAGTATTATGATAGACATTACAGATACAGTTACCTATTCACATACACACATTGCCATTAAATTCTACAAAAACGAAAGAATATTGCTGATTGCTTTCGTGACAGAATTTTAATTTTAATTAAAAGACCCCTTGTGTATGTATATTCCTACATAAATAACTTAATTTTAGAAAAGTACATATCATTGATGTAATTTTTTAGCATGTGGGAGCCTTGGATTGGATGAAATATAAGATTTAAGATTGTTAGCATTAAAAGGGTTATGGAAACTATTGCTAACATTTGTGTATATTTTTAATGCTTAAATATTTTTTATTTACCTTGAAAAAGAAAACAGTGGTTAAATGTCATTTGTTGAGCATATTTATATATCTACTTTCAATATTTCTTGATTACTCATGTTTTTTTAAATAATTTCAATAATTTCAAATAAATGTACAAAATAAATTTCAAAAATACAAAAATAATTTCAGAGATGTACAAAAATAGGTTAGGTCTTGAAGTCATAAATACGCTGTTTTATTTGTACCGTTGTCACATAATATTCTGCATTTTAACCAGAAATGTCACTACAATGGCACAATGGAATATTTATTGTATATGGAGTTAATTTTTCACCTTCCCTTTTTTGATATTACGGTTTCTTTGCAACAAAAAGTATGCACAGCCTTGACTTACAATTTTGCAGTATGGAGGGTTGCACAGGGAAGTGGATATTACTTAGCTTACTCATTTGTTTTTTTGTTTTTCTTTTCTCCTTTTTTTTCAATGCATTCTCCATGGAAATTATCAGAGCACTTTAAAGTGTGGTAAAAATAAACTACTAGATTTAGTTGTTTGAAAGTATTTTGAGATTGGATATATGGATCTAGTTAAGTGTTATGTGCTTATTTGTTTGATGTAATTTTGTAATGTAGAAGCCTTCAACACAGATTTTGTTTGATATAACAGTAGTATTTTCAGGTTGTACAATGAGACAAAATATAAAAGGTTGCTTTGTCACAATTACAGGAAAAAATGAATATAATCTGACTATCATAATTATGTTTCCTTGATATTCTGGCTTAGGTAAGTTAAATGCTGATCATAGTTGACTCCATATCGAAGCGGTGGTAGGCTTTCCCCAGCATCTCACCTCTAAACATGTTTTAGCCCAAGTCTTTAAAACTTAATAGCTTAGAACTATAGTAATCCCCCTCTTGAATGGCCCCCCTCATCAGTGGCCACCCGCTACTTACGGCCAGAATCCGAAGGCACCAACGAATTTGTGTTCAAAATTACCCTCTGCATTTTATTTTGTAATATGTATTCAGAACAAAGTTTATTCCTAGTGTGTGTGTTAAGTAATCCAATTTCAGTTTCCCGATGTCAGGTTTTCATTCTCGAAAGAAGTGTGGACTAAAGTACATGTGCCACTAAGGTTAATATTATCATTTATACCTCACAAGAAATGACATTTATTCCCTAAAGCCCAGAAAGACTAATATTTAAATCCATACAAAAAGGTAAGTACACGTAATCCGATTATCGTTTCTGTGTGTTATCGTAAAATGTCAGGTTTCGCCACTGATAATTGTTAAGATTACATTTATTAATAGTAGTAACAGCCGAAAAGTGGCAATATTGATGGGCAATACAAAAATTGGTGGGAAAATGGTTTGATAGCCTTTATGGCTTTCCTTTGTAAGATGTTGAATTTGTTTACTTCCTTTGATTAGTGAATATTACTATTGGCAATAATTGTCAAATTAACAAATCCTAACGGCCACGAGGTCCTTTTATTCTAGTCAAATAAGCATACATATCTTCTTCTCAATGTTAATAAATGTAAAACCAATAGGGTACCAGACTGCGAATAATGAATCACGTGACAATTCCTGCCTTTAAAAAACACATGGCTTCTGGTTTAAATGCAGAAATTTTTTTTTTCCAGTCTTTCAGTTGCAACATTGATGATTATAACCAGTCGTAATTGTCAAGATCACAGGGTCAGCATTAGCTAAAAATAGAACAAAGCAGGGTACCAAAAGACCGAAAAGCATGTGACGACACACTTGTTGCTTCCTTTACGAAGGCTTTTCGTCCGCTCAACAAATGTTTCGTCTGCATAACTAAATTGCATACAGATAGCAACATCTGAATAAATCATTACAAAATTAACATGACATCACGTAAATGGAGACGATTATTTTAAAAAAAAGTCGGTTATTATAGTCTACATCGGGTGAGGGGGGTGTCGAAAAATTTTAGGTGGAAAAGACTCAAATAAAACAATTTTATGTTGAAAAGACTCGAATAAACAACATTGTAACCACTAAGGAATTTATTCAACAGCAGTGGGAAAATGGAGCAAATGGAAAGAGAATTGCACATGTACCAAAATTTAAATAACGTTTTTGAATGGTTTTGCAATGTGCTTGACAACAACACTCGCTCTCACATCACACTTACGTCAAGAATAATAACTATTAATACATATTCAGTTGAAATAAGTCAACTATTATAACAAGAACCATTCAATAATTAATGTTGCTTTTAAATGAAGATATTAAATGCTTTAAAAATGAAGCTTTCTTACTACGTTCATTACAAATACTTCTCAAAAAAGGAGTCCCCCTCTGGAAAGGCCACCCACTTTCCCGGTGCAGTAGGGGTGGCCGTATAAGAGGGGGACTACTGTACATGTTCACCTATCCCAGCCAAATAATTATGCAGGCATCCCTGATGAATATGACTGTATGTCTGAGTGTGCATGCCTACATGTATACATGCATGTCAACACATCAAAGTAAGTGGAAGTGCATTTGAGAGACTTCTCATCAGCATGGATTAAAAAGTGTAAAGATTAGCTTATCATTCAAATTAAGAAAAGTACTGGTCTGGTTATTGTCTTGATCACATCAGGCAGACAAGTCTAGCTGGAGGGCAATTCATCATTGGAAATAATGAATGGATGATATGTATATTTATTTAGCTGGAGGGCATTTCATCATTGGATTAATGAATGGATGATATGTATATTTATTTAGCTGGAGGGCAATTCATCATTGGATTAATGAATGGATGATATGTATATTTATTTAGCTGGAGGGCAATTCATCATTGGATTAATGAATGGATGATATGTATATTTATTTAGCTGGAGGGCAATTCATCATTGGATTAATGAATGGATGATATGTATATTTATTTAGCTGGAAGACAGTTCATCATTGGATTAATGAATGGAGGATATGTATATTTATTTAGCTGGAGGGCAATTCATCATTGGATTAATGAGTGGATGATATGTATATTTATTTAGCTGGAGGGTAATTCATCATTGGATAATGAATGGATGATATGTATATTTATTTAGCTGAAAGTCAGTTCATCAATGGATTAATGAATGGATGATATGTATATTTATTTAGCTGGAGGGCAATTCATCATTGGATTAATGAATGGATAATATATATATTTATTTAGCTGGAGGGCAATTCATCATTGGATTAATGAATGGATGATATGTATATTTATTTAGCTGGAGGGCAATTCATCATTGGATTAATGAATGTATGTATATTTATTTAGCTGGAAGGCAATTCATCATTGGATTAATGAATGGATGGTTTGTATATTTATTTAGCTGGAGGGCAATTCATCAATGGATCAATGAATGGATGATATGTATATTTATTTAGCTGGAGGGCAATTCATCATTGGATTAATGAATGGATGATATGTATATTTATTTAGCTGGAAGACAGTTCATCATTGGATTAATGAATGGATTATATGTATATTTATTTAGCTGGAGGGCAATTCATCAATGGATTAATGAATGGATGATATGTACGTTTATTTAGCTGGAGGGCAATTCATCAATGGATTAATGAATGGATGATATGTATATTTATTTAGCTGGAAGACAGTTCATCATTGGATTAATGAATGGATGATATGTATATTTATTTAGCTGGAAGACAGTTAATCATTGGATTAATGAATGGATGATATGTATATTTATTTAGCTGGAGGGCAATTCATCATTGGATTAATGAATGGATGATATGTATATTTATTTAGCTGGAAGACAGTTCATCATTGGATTAATGAATGGATGATATGTATATTTATTTAGCTGGAAGACAGTTCATCATTGGATTAATGAATGGATGATATGTATATTTATTTAGCTGGAGGGCAATTCATCATTGGATTAATGAATGGATGATATGTATATTTTTTAGCTGGAAGACAGTTTATCATTGGATTAATGAATGGATAATATGTATATTTATTTAGCTGGAAGACAGTTCATCATTGGATTAATGAATGGATGATATGTATATTTATTTAGCTGGAGGGCAATTCATCATTGGATTAATGAATGGATGATATGTATATTTATTTAGTTGGAAGACAGTTCATCATTGGATTAATGAATGGATTATATGTATATTTATTTAGCTGGAGGGCAATTCATCATTGGATTAATGAATGGATGATATTTATATTTATTTAGCTGGAGGGCAATTCATCATTGGATTAATGAATGAATGATATGTATATTTATTTAGCTGGAGGGCAATTCATCAATGGATTAATGAATAGATATGTATATTTTTTTAGCTGGAGAGCAATTCATCATTGGAATAATGAATAGATGATATGTATATTTATTTAGCTGGAAGACAGTTTATCATTGGATTAATGAATGGATAATATGTATATTTATTTAGCTGGAGGGCAATTCATCATTGGATTAATGAATGAATGATATGTATATTTATTTAGCTGAAGGACAATTCATCATTGGATTAATGAATGGATGATATTTATATTTATTTAGCTGGAGAGCAATTCATCATTGGATTAATGAATGGATGATATGTATATTTAAATAGCTGGAAGAAAGTTCATCATTGGATTAATGAATGGATGATATGTATATTTATTTAGCTGGAGGGCAATTCATCAATGGATTAATGAATAGATGATATGTATATTTATCTAATTGGAGGGCAATTCATCATTGGATTAATGAATAGATGATATGTATATTTATTTAGCTGGAGGGCAATTCATCATTGGATTAATGAATGGATGATATGTATATTTATTTAGCTGGAGGGCAATTCATCAATGGATTAATGAATGGATGATATGTACATTTATTTAGCTGGAGGGCAATTCATCGATGGATTAATGAATGGATGATATGTATATTTATTTAGCTGGAAGACAGTTCATCATTGTATTAATGAATGGATGATATGTATATTTATTTAGCTGGAAGACAGTTCATCATTGGATTAATGAATGGATGATATGTATATTTATTTAGCTGGAGGGCAATTCATCATTGGATTAATGAATGGATGATATGTATATTTATTTAGCTGGAAGACAGTTCATCATTTGATTATTGAATGGATGATATGTATATTTATTTAGCTGGAGGGCAATTCATCATTGGATTAATGAATGAATGATATGTATATTTATTTAGCTGAAGGACAATTCATCATTGGATTAATGAATGGATGATATTTATATTTATTTAGCTGGAGAGCAATTCATCATTGGATTAATGAATGGATGATATCTATATTTATATAGCTGGAAGAAAATTCATCATTGGATTAATGAATGGATGATATGTATATTTATTTAGCTGGAGGGCAATTCATCATTGGATAAATGAATGGATGATATGTATATTTATTTAGCTGGAGGGCAATTCATCATTGGATTAATGAATGGATGATATGTATATTTATTTAGCTGGAGGGCAATTCATCAATGGATTAATGAATGGATGATATGTACATTTATTTAGCTGGAGGGCAATTCATCGATGGATTAATGAATGGATGATATGTATATTTTTTTAGCTGGAAGACAGTTCATCATTGGATTAATGAATGGATGATATGTATATTTATTTAGCTGGAGGGCAATTCATCATTGGATTAATGAATGGATGATATGTATATTTATTTAGCTGAAAGACGGTTCATCATTGGATTAATGAATGGATTATATGTATATTTATTTAGCTAGAGGGCAATTCATCATTGGAAATAATGAATGGAGGATATGTATATTTATTTAGCTGGAAGACAGTTCATCATTGGATTAATGAATGGATGATATGTATATTTATTTAGCTGAAGGACATTTCATCATTGGATTAATGAATGGATGATATTTATATTTATTTAGCTGGAGGGCAATTCATCATTGGATTAATGAATGAATGATATGTATATTTATTTAGCTGGAGGGCAATTCATCATTGGATTCATGAATGGATGATATGTATATTTATTTAGCTGGAAGACAGTTCATCATTGGATTAATGAATGGATGATATGTATATTTATTTAGCTGGAGGGCAATTCATCAATGGATTAATGAATGGATGATATGTATATTTATTTAGCTGCAGGGCAATTCATCAATGGATTAATGAATGGATGATATGTATATTTATTTAGCTGGAGGGCAATTCATCAATGGAATAAGGAATAGATGATATGTATATTTATTTAGCTGGAGGGCAATTCATCATTGGATTCATGAATGGATTATATGTATATTTATTTAGCTGGAAGACAGTTCATCATTGGATTAATGAATGGATGATATGTATATTTATTTAGCTGGAGGGCAATTCATCAATGGATTAATGAATGGATGATATGTATATTTATTTAGCTGGAGGGCAATTCATCAATGGATTAATGAATGGATGATATGTATATTTATTTAGCTGGAGGGCAATTCATCAATGGAATAATGAATAGATGATATGTATATTTATTTAGCTGGAGGGCAATTCATCATTGGATTAATGAATGGATGATATGTATATTTATTTAGCTGAAAGTCAGTTCATCAATGGATTAATGAATAGATGATAGGTATATTTCCAATACAGAGAGAAGATATATTGGATATACTCACTTGTAAGACAAGTCCAACTGCAAAATGTACAGACCCAGGTCTGCGTAGTTAGCAATGTGCAGAACAAACAACATTGACCCTGATCTATAGGCACATTATACTATGACCGATTGGTATCTTCTTTGTTTGCAGTTTGACTTGATTTTAAAGTGAGCATTTAGGGTATTACATGAAGTTTAAAAAATCCATATTTCAGTATACAAAACCAGTAAAATCAGGAGGTAAGATCAAATTAATTAGACTTATAATGATCAACATGTTTTGAATTTGAACATTTTTTTTTTCTTTCAAGAAAATGAAAAAGTCTTTTATGGTTACCATCCTTGACAGTGCCACTATTAGACTTAATCTAGTAATGCAATCAAAACAGAATCCAGTCACTGAAAGCCTCAGCCAGTCCCCTGAAAGTTACTTTCTGAAGTTGTCTTTTATTTTGAATCATTTTGGTGGGTGGGGGTGGAGGTGTTTCTTTCAGAGACAAGGATAAAAATGAATAAATTGAATAACAGAGTATAAATGTCTGTAGGGCACAGTCCTCACTCATTATAACACAATTCATTATAATACCATTCATTATAATATGATTATGAATATAACATGATTACATATTTGATCCATTACAAAATATGAAGAAGAATAAAAGAGATTTAATATTTCTCTAAGTATTTCATATTCCAATTTGGCACCAACATTGATCTCTGTTAAACCCAGTGTGCCATATTCTGAGATTGTCAGCTACAGAGTTTGCTTACCATCAAGACAATAATGATGATATTGTTACTGATATTCAGTGCAATATTTGTCTAATGCTGATGATACTTTGATATCAGTCATTGCAGAGGATCCAACCAAGGCTGCTGATGTTCTGAATGAAGACCTAAATCAAAATAAAATCTTGGGCTGATCAGTTATTCATTGACTTTAAATCCAATAAAACCAAATTAATGACCATATTCACAAAATTTCAAAATAAACATTACTCAGTTTTTAATGACACTTGGGTGTAACACTGGATGAAAATATTTTCTAACATGTACACAAAATACAGTGTGTCCCCACTATGGGGTTCTTAGAACCTGACCATGTTATAGACTGAACCATGTTATGACAAACCAAGTCATTAAGATGCATATACCAAATGGGAAACTACTTTATTTCACTTGTACAAGTCTCTTTGAGTATGGGAATATTATATTTGATCATAGGTAAAATCGACACAATTCAAGTTGAAACAGGTAGAAATGTTTGTGGGCAAGAAAATCTACATGACTCAGAAAGACACAACAAAAATAGAATGATAAGTGATTGCAAATTGCTCCATTACTTTATAAAACCTGTGTCAGAACAAAGGAATGAAAATGTATTTATGAAATCAGGTGCCCTGTTTCTTTTTAATAATCAACCATAAGCTATAAACATAGACAGCATGAACTAAAAAAAAGAAAAAAATATGACATGACAGGTTTCTGAAGGATATCTTATTTTAATCAATGTAGCCATCTAATAAGCTTGAAACTCAGTTAAAGTTCTTTTACATCAACATTTCTTATTCCAGTCATATACTCTTCTCTTTTCACCTTGCAACACATGTAAATAATTATTTGCAAACTTTCATGTTATACAGCAATTGAATGCATAACGTGATCGGCAGTTCTTTACCCATCTTGTGTTACAATGAAGGGCAATTATTTACACCAACTGGTATGTTACATTGAGGGAGAACTGATGTTGGGGATTAACTAATATCTTATTTGTCATGCATCTGTATTAATGTGATTCCAGATTAATTCAGTTATAATTTTTAATCATTTTGTGTTTTTTTTACAGAAAACAACAACTGGAAGAGGAATCCCGAAAACATGAAACACAGATGAGGTACATTGCATAGATCAAATTTTGATAGAGAATCTTAAAGTAGTTTATATTTGATATCAAAGATAAATAGTGATATAAATAGTGTGTTTATATTACATTTCTGCAAGCAAGGAAAATAATCATCAGTTGAGGCAAGCCCATGCTGTGTGTCAGCAATCACTCACATGACTATGACTCACTGCTGGATTAATGTAAGAACTAAACTAAATCATGCATACATTTATTTTAGGTATCTAATATTTTTGTATTGTTACTGGTTGTTATGGATCCTAATGCATTGTTACTTGTTGCTAGGGATCCAGATACATTGTTACTAGTTACTATGGATCCAAATGCATTGTTACTAGTTACTAGGGATTCAAATGCACTGTTACTGATTGTAAGGGATCCAGATGCATTTGTTACCTGAAGATTTATGTAATATTTAATCATGGTAACAATGTTTCATTCTTATGAACTAAAGTTCAAGAACTGTATGTGGGATATAATAATAATATATGCCGCAAACTGCTTTTGTGAATTGCATAAAAATGTTATGACACAAAATTTTGTAACTTTTTTCACATGAACATGAGTTTGAGACTTGAGTATCATGCAAGTTCATTGGCTTTATGTTTCCTAATGATGCTATTACATTCCTAGGTGTTACATCACAGGTTGTGCCATAATGTTGCCAAATGTTGCTTTTACTTGCACAACCCCAGATGTTATGCCACAGCATGGCCTTTTAAGAAATATTATACAGACATAGACATTGATAAATATTTGGTTTAAGGATGAAATAGTAAATAGGTAGCAGAACAGAATGATTTATATATGATATGTAAAAGAAGATAAAGAATGAAGATTAATCCATCATGTGTAAAGCTGCAATTTGTATTAACGTGGGTTTGTGTAGTTCACTTTGTGACAAGCTTTTATGAATATTAGCAGTGCAGTAATGCCGTACAATTGGAAAAAGGTACAAAATCTAATTTATTATCACAAATTTGGATCTTTAACTTTCAGCAATTAAGGCTGATTTTTTATGCCACTTTTTTTCTTAGGCATAACACAGTGGTTATGATGGAAATGCAAGATACAATAAATCAGCTGCAGAGAGAGTTGTCTACCCTTGGCAAATCAGCACGTCGGCCCCCTTCAGACATGGCTTCCACACCTGGCACTGTTCAGGTGGGTGTTCTTATGAATTGAAACATAATGTCAGTAATTTTATTTTCAAAAATCAAGCAGTTGTTACATTGTTTGTATTTATCCTTTTTCATCTTCATCTTCATCTATCATCATATCACTGTCAGTATCATCATCCTTTTCCTTTTATGTTTGAACCCTATCCATGAAGTGGATAAATAGTTGTTATAATTGTTTTAGGGTTTAATGCCATTTTTCAGTGCAAGATAGGTTATATAAGGTGGCCAGTATAAATGGTTGAGGAAGAATCCAGGAAACCCTTGAAAGAACCACCAACCCGCAAGAAGCTTCTGGCAAGCTTTCTCACTTACCCACAATGGCTGAACCCAAAACTTACACCCATACAGACAGAGGTGAGATGGCAGTGATCTGTAACAGTGAGCACTTTAGACCACTCTTCCGATCGGGGCCCCATGGATAAATAGCATCACCCATCAATATCCATCACATCTGATCAAGTCTTTAATAACTTCATCTGCTTATTTGTGAATTTTCATATGCTGTTAATAATGTCAGATTAAAACCAAATTCTTTGAAGGCTTATATCAGATTATATTTCCACCATTTTTCTGGTGTCATTTTATAGAGTTATGGTCAGTTCCTGTTTGACTTTTAACTTTATCCTTTGGTTTCATCAAATTGATAGGGCATCCAGGTCACAGTGACATATTGCTAATTCTGTTTTCTTCCTCTGCATTTTCTTTTTCTTCAGACTTGGTATCCTTTATTTTCATCATGTTAAATTTCTACAATAACCTCATTTCTTACAGACACAAGCAGAATCTGGGGTGATGTTCACTCGCCTTGACTCGGACAGGAATGCCAAAATCATGAAGAAGGCTGTTATGGACCAGAAATTGGATCCAGATAAATACAAGGTACTAAGTGCTTTGAAGCTAGATATACAGGGTAATTAAACAGCTTTGGTGCCATGTTTATCTCATGTACATTGATCTCTGATTATAACATGATTCATGTGAGCTATACAATTAATTATATGTTGTTGTTGTTGGGCTTAATGCCATTTTTTAGCACACAATAGACAATTCATGTCAGCCAGTATTAATGGTGGAGGAAGAAACCGGGAAATCACTGGAAAGAACCACCGACCCACGAGAAGCTACTGGCAAACTTTCTTATATCCACATTCGCCGAATCCTAGACTTGAACCCACACAGACAGAGGGGAGATGGCAATGATCCGTAATGGACAGCGCTTTAGACCAATCGGCCACTTGGGGCCCCAATTAATGATATAGTTTTATCTTATTAAGAGACGGTGGCTTTGTGAAAAGGTAGGTCCCAATCATGGCTTAATCTAAACAGATGTTACTACATAAATAAGGTATTTTGTGATTTGAAATCACATATAAATTATTAGTTTTTATCATTCAAGAATTATAATGAATAGAAATTAGGTAAGACTTAAGATGACACTTAATTTAGTAGACTCCATGTCCTTACTGAGTTATGTGAAGAGATATACAATGAGTATTGCTTATCTTGGTGTTTTACTTGACCTTCTGGCAAAGTTTTTCATAATTTTCTAAATGGGAGAATGTTTACAAAAAAAACAGGCCGCCATGGAGGCATTGAGTTTTGTTAAGGTGAACAGTATGCTCCCTAAGAAAAATCTGAATAATGGAAAAATTTCAGGTGTTTGATATTATTTATCTTTTTTCTAAAATACAACTTCTTGAAATGAAACAATTGACAACATATGGAAAAACAGGTGGGTAAGTTTGCTATCTTCTGGCTGTTTGGGGAACCCTACCTTTATCATAATACAAATCTGTGTTAAGCTAAATGTTTATGTTGTGGAACCTCAGTAGCATTGAACCACTGAAAACTCAGGTGTGATTCTGATGTTGGTACATGAATTAGCGAGCTTCTTCTATCAATAATACACTCAAATCTTCTATCATTGTGTTAAGAAGAATAAAATAGATTATTAGAAGTCATACTTTAATTTATAAAATTTATGCTATCATCCAAGTTTGCATGTTGTGGATATAGATTCACTGGAGACTCTTTCTTAACTCTGTCATTGAAAGTCAGTATACCAGCCTGTGAGTCAGACCCCATTATTCAACAATTGGAATTACTACCTCCATATATGGCTGTGATGTCAACACACACACATTCATTCTTTTAGCTATTAATGGCCATAATTGATGCAAAATCATAAAGAATGGTTATGATAAAGTGGTGGTATTTTGAACATAGATAATTTCCTTCCTTTGTGACACAGATATGTAAAGTTTATCAAAATTTCTGGTAAGAAAAATTGTACATAATGCTTGCTGTTTTTTGGGGAAGCCATATTGACCACGTACTTTTATAAATACATTTCATTGTGTAAGGGGCCCCGAGTGGCCGAGTGGTCTAAAGTGCTGTCCGTTATGGATCACTGCCATCTCACCTCTATCTGCGTGGGTTCGAGTCTAAGATTTGGTGAATGTGGATATTTGAGAAAGCTTGCCAGTAGCTTCTCGTGGGTCGGTGGTTCTTTCCGCGGATTTCCCAGTTTCTTCCTCCACCAATAATACAGGCCGCCATGAATAGCCTATCGTGTGCTGAAAAATCGCGTTAAGCCTTGCTACAACAACATTGTGTAAGGTCCAGATTCAGTTTGCTTGATAATAATGTTTTATTGCCTTTCATCCTTTGATATTGTACATGTTGTACACCAAACATAAGATACTATGATGATGTATTCCATCTGTTTGTTACCAATTTTATTTGACCACAAAAACTCAAGGTGTCTACTATCTACAGCTCCCAAGCATGGTGGATGGCTTGCAGTTGGGGTAAGGAAGAACCCTATAATTTATGGGTCAAATGTCAAGGTCATTGTGACTGAAGGAAGATACATTATTTCTGAACAATAATTCATATTATCCACCATCTACAGTTACTGGACTTTGTGAATGGCTTGCACCTGTGGTTAGGAAGAATCCTGCTGATTTTGCCATCAAAAGATTTATTGGGTAAAAAGATTTATCAGGTCAAAAGATTTATGGCTTAAGACACTCTGACTACAAAAAAAAACAAACATTTTCATGTGAAGACATTAGTTACACATCACATACTGTGACCAAACTTTATGGATGGCTTGCACTTTGGGTAAGGAGGAAGCCTATCAGTTTAAGGAAAAAAGGTCAAAGGTCAAGGTTACTGATTGAAAGCAGAAAACTGATTCTAGAGTATGTTCCTTGTCAAACTTTGCAGATGACTGGCACATAGGGTAAGAAAGAAACCTATAGGTCTAAAAGGTTCAAGGTCAAGGTCAATCTATGAGAAAATGATGTTTTCTGCACAGTAACTTTGTTCAAGGTTACATACCATGTTCAAAGGTCAGTGACATTGAATCCTATTGGTCAGTAATCTCCAGAGTTAGCCATATCCTATTTGTGCCTACTTAGAGGGCAGTTAAACATGGGGCAGGTGTATAAGATTATATTATTAAACATGGGGCAGGTGTATAGGATTATATTATTAAACATGGGGCAGGTGTATATGATTATATTATTAAACATGGGGCAGGTGTAAAGGATTATATTATTAGACATGAGGCAGGTGTATAGGTTTATATTATTAAACATGGGGCAGGTGTTTAGGATTACATTATTAAACATGGGGCAGGTGTTTAGGATTATATTATTAAACATGGGGCAGGTGTATTGGATTATGTTATTAAACATGGTGCAGGTGTATAGGATTATATTATTAAACATGGGGTGGGTGTAAAGGATTATACAGAGTTTTATGATCACCAGGGCTGATTTTCGTGAGAATATTAGAGATTTTTATGATCTCAAGGCTAGATTTGGGACTATGAGAATTTTCCATGAAATGTTATGGTCTATATAATATATATGTTTGTATGAATGGAATTCTCATCTCCAGATCTGTATCCAGAGATGACTGCTTGTTATATGTAGTTACTGTTTTGATATATTAAAAAATTTAGCTATTATGCATGTTTGCAGTCTTTCTTCAGAATGATGTGCCTTTTATCATCTTGCTTATAATTTGCTTTATTTTGAGATTTTATTCTGTACTTCCATTTCCAATTTTGGTACTTGCTTTTCAGGAGGTAGTTAACCAGATGGATGAATATGTGAGTCTTCCAGCAAAGAGACTGGCCCATCTGGTACGGAAATATGTCCATCACTGTCGTATGAAGGATATTGAAGGTAAGGGAAATAATCAAAACATCAATCGATTGATGTAGGGGAAAGAACTTGTACCTGATCTGTTTTAAATATAAAGTATAAAATAGACCCATATTACAAACTTGTGTAATTGTCCCTGTGTTGAGAGTGTATTCTGAAATAAGCTAGAGGCACTTTTTGACAGCATTGTGAATCAAAGAATCAAGAGTGACACATAGGTTTTTCTCATAGATCTGAATGTGTTTTCAGATTGTTATTTTTTTCCCCATTTTTTAATAAATTGTTTGTTGAGGGTGCATCAACACCCACATCCACAAAAATATACCCATGATGCTCTGTATTATTCATTTTGCTTTTTAAAACAAAAATGTTAAAAAAAAATTATTTTCAAATCCCATCTTGATTCCATTGCACTAAATGACTTTTTATAACAGAAGATTTTCAGGAAAACTCTTTCATTTTTTGCCATTTTTTGTACCATATTCAGATGTGTACATTACTTCTAAAAAATCTTCAAATTTTAGACTCCTATGAAATATTAAAAATGTATAAAATAAATAAAACAAACTTGATATGCCATTATATAATACACCAGAGAATTGAGGTTGTGTTGTTTGTTTGTTACTCCTAACAAAATTGCATAGACATCCAGATTTGTCAGTGCATTATGTGACAACATTTCAGGGTTTGTGAAGTTTGTAGTAGTCTTCCATTTTCTTTTGTAAGCCTGCATGCAACATGAACTATAAGTCTCACTTTTATTTAACCAGATTATTTTTTTTAAAAAAAACATTATTTCTCCATACTTTTATCAAATTTACAATCAACAGACACTACCCAATCAAGTTATAGTACCTTTACCTTTCCTAATTGAAATAAATCTCTTACTGTCTTTTCAGAGAATGTAAAGAAAAGTAAAAGCTTGAATGAAAATGTCTTTGAAATTCTTGACAAGATGGAAGCTCTCCAGAATCAGGTAATGTGTAAATAAATTTTCATATGAAACATAATCAATGCTTAGATTTGAGACATTAGTTCATCAATGCCATTTAAGCATTAACAACATAATACGAGGCTTTGACGGGTCCAGAGTGACAGGTAGTCTAAAGCACTCACCATTACAGGTCACTGCCATCTCACCTCTGTCTGCATGGGTTCAAGTCTTGGGTTCAGCAATTTGGGTATGTGAGAAAGCTTACATGTAGCTTCCCATAGGTCGGCGGTTCTTTCTGGGGTTTTCCTGGGTTCTTCCTCCACCATTTATACTATCTGCCATGTAGCCTATCTTGTGCTGAAAAATGGCATTAAACCCTAAAGAAGCAACAAAAATAATGAGGCTTAGAGTTGAGTGCCATTAAAGCAGATAGAACATGATTCAAGGTTTAGATTTGAGACCTTAGTTCAGCAAAGTCATTAAAGCATATGAAACAATACAGGCTTAGATATGAGACATTAGTTCACCAGTGTCGTTTATATTACAACCACAAGATAAATACTGTTTGTATTAAATTTGTAAGGTGTATGAATATAGCATCCTACACTTTTCCCATTTTTTATGGACATTATAAAGTCCATAATAGGAAGAAAGAAATGGTATACTTTTTCAAACATTGTTTTTATGGACGTTATAAAGTCCAAAACAGGAAGAAAGAAATGGTATACATTTTCACACATTGAACCTTCAAAGACTTTTTTTTTTAATGGTGTATTTTTCACACTGAATGCCATGGCTTTTTTTATTTTAATGGTGTATGATTTTTCACACTGAATGCCAGGGCATTTTTATTTTAATGGTATATGATTTTTCACACTAAATGCCAGGACTTTTTTATTTTAATGGTGTATGATTTTTTTCACTGAATGCCAGGGCTTTTTTATTTTAATGGTGTGATTTTTCACACTGAATGCCAGGGCATTTTTATTTTAATGGTGTATGATTTTTCACACTGAATGCCAGGGCTTTTTTATTTTAATGGTGTATGATTTTTCACACTGAATGCCAGCACTTTTTTATTTTAATGGTGTATGATTTTTCACACTGAATGCCAGGACTTTTTTATTAATGGTGTATGATTTCTCACACTGAATGCCAGGGCTTTTTTATCTTAATGGTGTATGATTTTTCACACTGAATGCCAGGGCTTTTTTATCTTAATGGTGTATGACACCACACTGCATGCTATTTTAATGGTGTATGATTTTTCACACTGAATGCCAGAGCTTTGTTATTTTAATGGTGTATGATTTTTCACACTGAGTGCCAGGGCTTTTTTTTAATGGTGTATGATTTTGCACACTGAATGCCAGGACTTTTTTCATTTTAATGGTGTATGATTTTTCACACTGAGTGCCAGGACTTTTTAATTTTAATGGTGTATGATTTTTCACACTGAATGCCAGGGCATTTTTATTTTAATGGTGTATGATTTTTCACACTAAATGCCAGGACTTTTTTACTTTAATGGTGTATGATTTTTTTCACAGTATGCCAGGGCTTTTTTATTTTAATGGTGTATGATTTTTCACACTGAATGCCAGGGCATTTTTATTTTAATGGTGTATGATTTTTCACACTGAATGCCAGGACTTTTTTATTTTAATGGTGTATGATTTTTCACACTGAATGCCAGGACTTTTTTATTTTAATGGTGTATGATTTTTCACACTGAATGCCAGGACTTTTTTATTTTAATGGTGTATGATTTTTCACACTGAATGCCAGGGCTTTTTTATTTTAATGGTGTATGATTTTTCACACTGAATGCCAGGACATTTTTTATTAATGGTGTATGATTTTTCACACTGAATGCCAGTGCTTTTTTATCTTAATGGTGTATGACACCACACTGAATGCCATTTTAATGGTGTATGATTTCTCACACTGAATGCCAGAGCTTTGTTATTTTAATGGTATATGATTTTTCACACTGAATGCCAGGGCTTTTTTTAATGGTGTATGATTTTGCACACTGAATGCCAGGACTTTTTTCATTTTAATGGTGTATGATTTTGCACACTGAATGCCAGGGCTTTTTTATTTTAATGTATGTACACCAGGAAGAGGAAAAATGCACCTTTGTTTTCCTTTGTGGGATGGGTCTAAATCTGTTTTAGAGTTGGGGAAGAATTTGATTTTTGCACCTATAAATTTTTTTTTCTCATGGTTTTATCCACCCAACCCCAAAAATTAATTGGTAATCCCCACTCTAGATGGATTTAAATGAAGTATCCCTTAGGTTTTAACATACTCAATAGAGTTTTTAATTCTTGTTTAGACAGTAATTAAAATTTTTTGTTTAGTTCACCAAATAACAATACAGTATGATCTTATGGCATGATCCATTGTACATAGAGTGTTTTCTATTGTCTGTCCACATATAGTATTTGTACATAGAGTGTTTTCTATTGTATGTCCACAAATAGTATTTGTACATAGTGTTTTCTATTGTCTGTCCACAAATAGTATTTGTACATAGTGTTTTCTATTGTCTGTCCACAAATAGTATTTGTACATAGTGTTTTCTATTGTCTGTCCACAAATAGTATTTGTACATAGTTTTTTCTATTGTCTGTCCACAAATAGTATTTGTACATAGAGTGTTTTCTATTGTCTGTCCACAAATGGTATTTGCAACAACTTTTAAAACAAAACCATTCTAATAGAATTTGACAAAATTTTGAAAGAAATCATCCTGATATGAACTTTACACAAATTTCGCATGATACCGATCTCCATCAAATATGGCCACAGTTGCTAAAAATAATCATAGCTCTAAATGTTCACAAATTATTCAACTAAAATTTGACCAATAGCATCCTGGTATGAAGGTCTTTCAATTTATTTTTCCAGTGTTGCTTACACGCCATCATGTATGGACACAGAAAATGTCTAGACAGAGATATATTTTCATTGTTTTATAAATGATGCTGAACCACGCCATTGAATTAACTGCCATTGCTAAAAATAGGAAAACCTAAAATGACTTCTCATCAAATACCACTTAACAGAATTTAACCAAATTTAACAGAAAGCATCTTGGCAAAAAAGACTTTCAGATTTATACAAGTGATGCAAATTACCTCTCACCACCATAATTAAAATGGAAAATCCTCTGACTTCTTTTCAAAACTATTCAAGATTTTGCAGATTTTTATGGAAATCATTCTGGCTTTAATGGCTTTTGATTTCGTACAAATGCTGCCTAAGTGCTGTCTAGTATGGCTGCTGTTATAGAAGTCTAAAAACCATTGACAACTATTTTTGAAATAAAGACTTTCATTATATTTGGCATAAAGTATCCAGGCTTTGAGATTGATGCATCTGATACTGTTCTGATATTAAATTTGGCTGTTGTTAGTAAGAATAGAAAAGAAGTTACACAACGTTTTTAAAAGAAATTGGTGAACCAAAAATTGCCCATCTTTGACACAAAGAATCCTGAAACAGGGGCTGTTCAATATTGAACATCAAATATGGCTGAAAGATACATGAATTTGAGAAACTGTGATATTCATGTTCGTGACATATGGAATCAATTGCATTGGAAGGAATTTCAGTGCATCTTACAGACCCAGATTTCTTGTTTGAGTAAAGTAAGGGAAGTAATCTACAAAAAGGACTATTTTGGGCTTGGAGTTATCTTCTTCCCATTGCATGAAAAAGTGTAAAAGAGATACAAAAATGTGCTTAATTTTATAATACAGGATGCTTCAATTTCAATAGAACAATTTGTTTAAAAAAGTTGTACCTGTTAGGAATTGTGACTTATAATTTAAGTTTTGAATTTCATTGGAACTCCAAGCTTGCAAAGAAGAACTGAAAGAATATTACTGTAAAATCAGGACAAAAACATGTATATGAAGAATAAAAATGTAAAAACATAAGCTTGTGTGCTTGTAAAATTGGACAAATTTCAAGGCTTAATATATACTTATTGAATGATGAATCTGTTCTTAATTGAGTGATCAACATGGTTATTTATTCACATATGGTAAACCATAGGTAAGATATGGAAACAAATTTTCTGATGGTGGTGGTCTTGTAATAGGAATCCAAGTACTTTACTTTGTTTTAGCTTAACTCAGTTTTTCTGACACTACTGTATATACAGTACTGACTGTCATCTGACCTGACATAACCAAAATTACTGGGAAATTGACCATTTCTAATGGAAAAAATTAATTAACAAGGGCAGATTTTTTAAATTTAATTCGAGTAAACATCTTGTAATGATAACAAAAATCAGATAGGCAAAATATGACAATAGTCAGGTAGGCAAAAGCTTTACTCTCGATTGCAGACAAAGGTAAAGTACACAATATAAATTAAATATACATGACATTGTGTGTGTGTGTGTATGTGTATGTGTGTGTCTATCTAGACTATAAGCACATGCAAAAATAGGTAATAGAACCTCCACCAGTTTTAAAATATTCCATAAACTCTTAACATTATTGAGTCATAATAAAGACTTGCAAAAATAGTACTAACAGCTGCCTCGCTTGGCGCTCAGCATTAAGAGGTTAGTGTTAGGACTGGCTGGCCTAGTGTCAGGATAATTTGGCTGGGTGGGACATCATGCTACATGTCTGTGGCATGATGCGCCAGTGCTAGACATCACTATAAATTGCCACACTACAGACATTGTAGCGATATGACTGAAAAGTTGTTAAAAGCTATGTTAAAAATCTAAATCACTCACACACACACACACACTTAACATTATCCTGATTGTACAATATATAATTATATATTCTTACAGAGGGCCAAAAAATGGGCAGACAAGATGGATGAAATGGGGATAGAGAGACTGAGGTTGGCTAACCTGTTGATGGAAACATTGGACAATATAGAGCAGGAATCTGGCATCTTCCTGATCAAACCTATGTACTCCTACAGGGGAAGGTAAAGACAATACCAGTCTAACAGTGCTATTTTTCCTGGGTGCCACGAAAGTTATTGACATTATAAATGAGAAAATGTTATTCTGATGGATGTTCCAAGAATGCTGTATCTTATTAATACACAGCCTAAGTAGTTGCCTCAGATATGGAGGTCGTGAGATAAGCTTAGGCAGAGTCATACCAGAGACTTATGAAATGGCATTAGCAGCTGCCTTGCTAGACTGTCAGAATTAAGATGTTAGTGGTAGGACTTGTTAGTCTGGTGTCAGGATAATTTGACTGAATGAGACATGATGTTACATGTCTGCAGCATGATGCCCCAATGCTAGACATCACTTCAAACTGCCACACTGTAGACATCGTAGCTGTATGACTGGAACAATTTTAAGGAAAAAAACTAAGCTAATAATCCAGATCACACACACACACACATAAACACACATTAATAAATAAAAATATCCAAATTTAATGATGATTAACCATATTATATTCAGTTCTCATTAACCATGTACTTCAATTAAGGTAATTAATGAAACAGTTCAGGTAATAATGATTAAACAAAATTCAGAAAGAAAATTTAGTCACAAGTATGACCATGCTTATGTTACTTAAGGGCAAAATTATACTTAATGGCTTTATAATGAGTGACCACTGAATTATATATTTTGATAGAAGAGGCAAAATTATACTGAGGGAATGTATAGTCATGGACCATTGAATTATATAATGTATTGATAAAAACGAGCAACATTATAATTAGGGAAAGTATAGTCAATGACCACTGTTATATGATATATTGAAAGAAAGAACATTATACTGAGGGAATTTATAGTCATGTACTACTGAATTATATAATGTATTGATAAAAAGAAACAACATTATAAAAAGGGAATTATAGTAATTGGGCACTGTATTGTATAATATTTTGATAGAAGGGACAAACTTATACTGAGGGAATGTATTGTTATGGACCACTGTATTATAATATATTGATATAAGGTGACAATATTATATTGAGGTGATATATAAGCAGATTCCACTGTTATGTAGAATATAGTATTAATAAAAATTGTTAGTATTTCTAACTCTGGTTCATATCAATACATCAGATGTAAGAGATAGTGCGCATCCCTCCCAGGAAAATACAAAGGATAAAGGGGAAAGAAGGAAAAACTGCAAAGTTACAAGAATATTGAAAGCTCAGGGATTCTATACTTGAAACATACAGTTTCAAATATGAATGAAAACTTGAGTTTGAGATTCGTGTTGAATTGTATTAATAATGAAACAACATTTGGAAGATTTTCCACCAGATTAATTTTTCCCTCAAATAAAACAAATTATTGTATTGTAATTGTATTGCGTACTTGTACATTAATTTGATGTAACAGAAGAATATTCTTGGAATTTTTATTACCACACATTAAAATAAGTGACTGCTGCCAAGACCTGAAACCCAACAGCTCTTCTTCTTCATTGACTTAGGCCGATTTTTTTGTTTTGCTAAAGTCATGCAATTTTAGGCAACTACTTACCCAGTTCACCTAATATGGATGTAAAGTTTAATTATCTTCAATAAATAAGTTTAATTATCAGTGCTTTTTTAAAGCAGTAAAAAGTACACATGCAAGTCTTAATAAAGAGATTAAGCGGCTGGTAACAGGTACTGGCGTGACTAATAATGTTTTATTGGAAGAAAAGAAGTATGAATTAAATACATTAATTGTTTTCCTTTTTTTTTTGGACTTCCTTAGGGAACCCAAACCTTCATATGCAGGAAAACTGAGTCGGCCATATCGTCCCCACAGAGTTATCTCCCCTAGCAGGGAGAGTGCAAGTGCTTATGCTCCAGCCCCAACTCCAGCGTCCAATATACGACCGATGCTTAAACACATGCAGCAGGTGAACAAGAAAAAATTAAATCTTCTGAAATATGATAATACTAAAGTTTATGACAGGAAGTCTATAACTCACTTATATTTCTCTCTCTCTCTCTCTCTCTCTCTCTCTCTCTCTCTCTCTCTCTCTCTCTCTCTCTCTCTCTCTCTCTCTCTCTCTCTCTCTCTCTCTCTCTCTCTCCTGAATATAATAAAAGAAATGGTTTTCACTAATACTGATCAGACTAACATCATTTATCTAAATGGAAAGCTGTGTATTGACAGATTAGAATGGGATTTTAAATGGGAAAGCTGTGTATTGACAGATTAGAATGGGATTTTAAATGGAAAAGCTGTGTATTGACAGATTAGAATGGGATTTTAAATGGAAAAGCTGGGTATTGACAGATTAGAATGGGATTTTAAATGGAAAACTATATTGACAGATTAGAATGGGATTTTAAATGGAAATTCTGTATATTGACAAATAATGGGATTTTAAATGTGAAGGCTGTATATTGGCAAATAATAATGGGATTTTAAATGGGGAGCTGTATATTTACATATTAGAATTGGATTTTAAATGGGAAAGCTGTATGTCAACAGATTAGAATGGGATTTTAAATGGGAAAGCTGTATATTTACAGAATTGAATGGAAGTTTAAATGGAAAGCTGCATATTGACAGGTTTGAATTGGATTTTAAATGAAACAGCTTATTGTCCAATTTAAATGGGAAAACTGTATACTAACTTGATAGAATGGGAATTTAAATGTGAAAGCAGTATATTAACTTTGCAAATTAGAATGGGATTTTAAATGTGGAAAACTGTATATTAGAATATCTGGTGTATAAAACTAGATGTTACATCAAGTTGTTAATCAACTGAAGGCAATGTCTATTTAGATTCACTGATAGTACTAGATACAGGGCAAGTGTCTATATAATGTTTATTTTGATTCACTGATAGTACTAGATACAGGGTAAGTGTCTATACAATGTTTATTTTTGTTTCTTTGATAGTACTAAATATAGGGCAAATGTTTATACAATGCCTATTTTGATTCACCGATAGTACTAGATACAGGGCAAGTGTCTATACAATGTTTACTTTGATTCACTGATAGTACTAGATAATGGGAAAGTGTCTATACAATGTTTACTTTGATTCACTGATAGTACTAGATACTGGAAAAGTGTCTACACAATGTTTATTTTTTATTCACTGATAGTACTAGATATAGGGCAAATGTTAATACAATGCCTATTTTTTTTCACCAATAGTACTAAATACAGGGCAAATGTCTTTACAGTGTCTATTTTGATTCACTGATAGTACAAGATACAGGGCAAATGTCTATACAATGTTTATTTTGATTCACTGATAGTACTAAATATAGGGCAAATGTTTATACAATGTCTATTTTGATTCAATGATAGTACTAGATACAGGGCAAATGTCTATACAGCGTCTATTTTGATTCACTGATAGTACTTGATACAAAACAAATGTAGCTTTTTAAATACTGATATATGGTTTTTCAGATGGCTTCTTATAAATTTGAATGGGCATCAAGGGATCCGAGGAATTTACCATCTTGCATGCAATATTTCAAATGGTTTTCAATATATAATTAAACAGTATTAGATTTTAGGGTTGACATATCAATTTTATCAATTTATTTTTTACTTTTAGTGTATCATCTACTTTATACCTGGAAGATATCTGATTTCCGAATTAAGCATCACAAATGAAGATTTGCCTTTTGAAATCTTATGTAGACATTTTCCCAAAAGATATATATTAAAATTATGGTTTATTATACTAAAATGGCAACTATTGACAGTGTTAAAATGGCAACTACTGACAGTGTTGAAATGGCAACTGTAGAATGTGTAAAAATGCAAATATTGACAGTGTTGAAATGGCAACTACTGACAGTGTTAAAATGGCAACTGTAGAATGTGTAAAAATGCAAATATTGACAGTGTTGAAATGGCAACTACTGACAGTGTTAAAATGGCAACTGTAGAATATGTAAAAATGGCAACTATTGACACTTGAAATGGCAACTACTGACTGTTAAAATGGCAACTGTAGAATGTGTAAAAATGGCAACTATTGACAGTGTTGAAATGGCAACTACTGACAGTGTTAAAATGGCAACTGTAGAATGTGTAAAAATGGCAACTATTGACAGTAATAAAACTGCAACTTTTGGCAGTGTTTAAGTGGCAAATATTCTGTGTAACTTATGCCACAGGTGTTTTTCTTTCTATATATCAAGTTCTGCCTTGTATTTAATTACCTATAATCATGCAAGCTGTACCAGATATTTTAGCATTTAAAACTTAGGGTCAGAAATATAGTTACTGATCATGACCATGTAAAACCTAGGGTTAATGGAAAATTTGCTCAGGGACAACTTAGCATGTTGAAAATGATTCGACCTATATACTCTCCTATAAATTGATTCCATCTGCATAAAACATAGAACCGCTCCATTGGCCTAGCGGTTAGAGCGTCCGACTCAGATGCGGGAGGTCATGGGTTCGATCCCCAGTCGGTTCATACCAAAGACTTACAAAAATGGTACTAACAGCTGCCTCACTTGATGCTCAGCATTAAGAGGTTAGTGTTAGGACTGGTCGGCCTGGTGTCAGGATAATGTGACTGGGTGGGACATCATGCTACTATCTGTGGCATGATGCCTGAGTGCTAGACATCACTATAAACTGCCACACTGCAGACATTGTAGCAATATGACTGAAAAATTGTTAAAGCTACTTTAAAAATCATAATCACATCACATCACATAAAACGTAGACACTGATCTTCACTACACATAATGTTCTGGCAGTTCATGATCTGTTTTGCTTTTTTACAGTTTGCAGTTGGACTTGACTTAATAGCAAGTATACAATAAGTTAATGATGCTATTGGAATGACACCTTAATTGCATGTCATTGATCAAAAGCCTCTTTTCGAAAACTCCAAGACAATATAACAATCTTTTACTATTTAACTAAACTTTGCTTAAATTTTGCTTAGAATAATGAGAAAATTCCATATTTTAGTGTTTACATAGATTGCAAATTCTGGCTAAATAGAACCAGGTCTGGCCTTAGGCCGATTGGACACATTTGTCCAGATTAGGCCCCATGCTCACAGGGGTCATATGCGTTAGTAACTTTCAAAAAATATATGTACAGAGAGATAGTAATTTTAAAGCAATGTTAGAAAATTTTAAATTTAATATCATACAAAACTTGTTTACAAGTTTGTTTCAAATGCCATGCTCACAGGGCGCCCTGCACATAAATTCAGTGGTCTCTGCCAAAATGATTTGAATTGGGATACACGTTTCTAAGGCTGTTCCCATTAGAGCTTCTAAGACAATTTCATAATATGTCTTTATGGATTGTTTGGTTTCATGTTCAATTTCTATTTACAGCCTCTAGAGTATGTGGGTAATCATCACCAGCAGGTACCAGTCAGACCCTTAGAGGGGGACCCCGCAGGGGTGACAGGATCCTCTGTCAACTGGGTTGGAACTCTCCCCAAACAGACATGGAGTGTAAGTGATCAAGTACCTGCTCCTCATGTATTTTATTGCACACCATATATCAAACACACATTTGGTTCCTGAAGAGTCTTGAAATAGTTTTGAGATATCAGAAATGTAGTGCACAAGGAAAACCACATTATATATTGACCATATATATATGGATATTATTGTGGAGATATCGAGGTAAGTGTATTTCTGTCTTTTCTTATAAGAGTAATATTTGTCGGCTCTAGTATCTTTTATTTAAAGTACACATTCAGCTTGAAAACATTGCTCAAAATCTAGGAGTAAACTGACAATGGTCATAATTGGTACTAAGAGTGTAAATCGTATATAAGCTTGTTGAATTTACTTCATTATATTTTCACTTTTGTAGCCTTCTACATTAAATACCATGAAAATTTTCAATTTAGTAAACTTTTCAGTGTGCCAATTTTTTCATAGATTTATAATTGTAGCCTTAAGCTTTTGATTTCAAGATCCAATGAAAGGCATTTGGTGATTCAATATAACTTATATCCCAGGCACATTTGTAAACTTAAGTGCCAAATATAAAATTATCTTTATATACCACTGACATATATCAACACTGAGTTTTTGTTCCCATGAAGTTTTGTGAATGTTTTTTTTATAAGATAGAAAGTTTGAATGCTTTTCTAATATGGCTGTGAAGGACCTTAGATATCTTATCATATACCATATGCACTCATTTATAAATCAGTTCAACTACAAACTGCTCAGGGGGCCCTGAATGGTCGGAATGGTCGAGTGGTCTAAAGCACTGTCTGTTATGGATCACTGCCATCTCACCTCTGTGTGGGTTCAATTCTAGGATTCATCGCATGTAGATATGTGAGAAAGCTGTCCAGTAGCTTCTTATGGGTCAGTGGTTCTTTCTGGTGATTTCCCGGTGTTTCTTCCTCCACTATTAATACTGGCCACCATGAATAGTCTATCGTGTTCTGAAAAATGGCGTTAAGCCCAACAACAACAACAACAAACTGCTCATACCTAGGTCTGCCATTGCTCAATGTGCTGGCAGATCTGAGCCTATGCAATTTGTTTGAAACATAATTAGTAGAAAAATATTTTAGACCCTGATAAGCCTGCCCATTATGTGACAGTTGATCAGGATCTATGTTGTTTGCAGATGGATACAACGTATAAGAATATATATGGTCAATCATACTCCAGCAATAAAATATCAATATTATAACATATTTTAGGAATTAATTACATGTAGACTGGATCACATCTATACATAGACATGAACACATCTACCCATAAGCTGGAACACATGTACATATAGACTGGAACATGTATACTCAGACAAAAACATGTACACATAAAATGAAACTTGTGTACTTATAAACTAGCATTTGTACACAGACTGGAAGTACACAGACTAGAACATGTGTACAAATATATTGTAACACATGTACATATAGACTGTAGCATGTGTACAAATCTACTGGAACACATATACACCTATACTGAAATATGTACACAAGACTGGAACACATGTACACATATACTGGAACACATATTCACACATATTGGAACATGTGTACACATAGACTGAAACACAAAAATCCTGACAAATTATCAATATATGTTTGAAACAAATGAAAGTAATGGGGTCTTTATTATTTCTTCAGTTTTCTGCCTCCCACCCTCGAATAGATGAATCTATGTTATATGGTAACTTCAATACTCCCAGGATGCTGGAACTGGACATTAACAGAATGCTGATTGGGCAAAATACAATAAGGTTGGCAATAATTGATCAAGTAATCTATTGTACAGAATTTATTTTTTCATCTTATTTTTCCAAGGAAAGCTGTTCATAAGATGTAGATAATAAAATGAAAGATATATGTTTCAACAGACATTTTGTTTTTTGTGAATAAGATATTTAATGATAGATCTTTTCTGGTGCATTTCTACATTTAAACAAATAATACTGATCTTTCCTGGCATACCTTTACAAAAACACCATTATTATCAACAGTTGCATAACATGTCCTAAAAATCTATATGCCAATAAGTGGGATTTACTGTATAATTATTATTATTATTATTATTATTATTATTATTATTATTATTATTATTATTATTATTATGATTATGATTATTATTATTATTATTACAGCTTTTAACTAGTATATGTTAATTATGGTTCTCTTGCCAGATTCACAATTTATTATATGTATTCATTTTTTTTTTCCAGCGCAAGAATTCTTCCAGATTACAGGCTTATAAACAACGCACAAAATTTACGATCATATATGACAGTGAGTAGACCTACAGCACCACCTGGTCATGTAAAATCAGATCATTCACGGGGATTTCTTGGTAGGTACCAAACTGTTACATTATGACAAGAACTTGATGTTTAATACATTGATACAATATGTTTGATATTATGTTTTGATTCATAAAAATCTTGTATACCATCTGTACTCACTTGTAAGTCAAATTTGAACGCAAACTGTTAAGACCCAGACCTACTATCTTATAATGTGCAGGCAAATCAGAGTCTATGAAGGTAGGATTTAATCTTTAGACCAAACAGTATTGACTCTGGAAGCACATTAAACAGTAACAGGTCATGGTTTGTGTTGTTTGCAGTTGGAATCCGGAGTATGTAAAGTATTTGATAGACACATTCTATAAGTATTGTTACAATATTTAATTTTCTGTACCAAAATTTTAATGTTGTCGTTGTCATACATTATTTGCACTACCCGTTGATCAGGAAACTTTATTTATATATCACCATTACTATTTTATCATTTTTCCTTCAACTATTTGGTTTTGTATCGCTGATTGATACGAAACCTTTTACCACTTTTAAATAATCTAAATAGCCTCATTGTGCTTGTGCGCAGTAAAAATTCAACCAATCAATCAATCAAACAAAATTTTAATCATTCTGCTTAGTAATGTTAAAGTTCTCGATATGGCAACCGGTTGTAAATTTATAAGGACCTTTTTGGAGCAAAATTAGTGTCGTGTCTTTTAGTAAATATTTTGTCACATTTTTACGTATTCTGTTATGAAACCTTTTTGGTCTGTTAATATATTATACACTACTGTTTTCTGAAATTTGATTTGGAGCACAATTTATTTTCTGATCCATAAGCAACTATTTTGTGTCCCATGACCACCATGAAATCACTTGTAACAAAAGGGGGTAAATTTAGACCCGCTATTTGAAATGACTGCTCTGAAACCCCATGACATGAGCTTCGACAGCATGCTCGGCCTCAACGTCATGAACCATGTTGATATTAGATACAGTTGCAGTGAGTTTCCTACAAGAAACAAAAAATTTTGTTGATTTGGTGGGACGTAGCTCAAGATGAAAAGGGTGAAACTAACCATGCTAATTGAAATGACCTCTCTGCAGCCTACATGACACATGCTCTAACAACCTGCTCAATATCGGTGTCATGAACCATATCAACAGTAGATATAGTTGCAACTTAGAGGGCAAAACTAGCCAAGCTGACCAAAGTGACTGATCTGCAGCCCCATGACATAACAACTTGCTTGATCATGGTTTCAGGAACCATATTGACACAAGATATAGTTGCAGTGTTTTCTTTCGAAAATGAAACCCTTTTGTTCATCTCGAACCCTGCATTGTTGGCCATAGTTACTCGGTAGCATCAGTTACCAGTGCAGTGTAACATGTGCTGTTGGAAGGAATCGCTGTTCGCTTTGTGTAGAAAAGAAATGAAACCGAGCTAACCTGAATCTGATCATCTTTTACAGGAGTTTTGAAACACAAAGGGACACCTGAACTAATGGGAAAACTATAAAACTTTGTCAGTAGATAAAACCACAAACTATCACTGTGGACTTGTGTACTGACAAGTCATGTGACTTATGCATCATCTCATTAGGTCCCTTGGGGCACCACAAAGGGTTCAGTGAAATAGAAAACAATCTGGCTATAATTTGTTTCATCTGTGTTTTCCATGTATATTTGTTTTGTTTTCATGTAGCAAGAAAGCAATTAGGTTACATTTTATATAGTCTTACATTTGCTTCATTAACTGTTTTGCAGACATATTAATTCATATTTGGTTAGTTGATAGATTAATTTATTCCTTCATTTGATGCCTGATTTCAGAATCTAGAGACAGTCCTGCTCCTCCTTCCTCTCCAGCTACAGGCTCATTCAGTGCAGGTGTGGGTCAGAAGAGAGTGCGGCTTGCACTATCTGATCATGAATCTCCCAGAATTCCTGGCACACCCCCACTTCCTCCTATAGGAGGCAGCAAATCTAAATCACCTATTAAGGGTAAGTTTTCTGTCATAAATTTTCCTGTAAAGTCTTTGCCTTCAAAAAGGTTGACATAAAACCTTTTTCATTTATTTGAAAATGTACTAATAATTACCATATGTATTCACTTAAAAGTCAAGTCCATTGACAATCTTCAAAGACCAAGATCTGTCATTGGATGATGCACCAGCAGATCACTGTTGATGCAGTTTGTAATGAGTAATCATTGAAACAAAACAGCATAGACCCTAATGGTGCAATATGTAACAGCAGATTTTAGTCTATTGTCTGCCTATACATTCCTGTTTGTTTATACCCATCAACCAATTTCAATAATGAAAACATTTAATGTGATAAAAAGTGCACATAACTAAGTCTATTGAATCATTGATTTATAATTTCTAACCTGACTGTGACCAGAAAGGCAATAATGCTGGCATCCCCTACACCTTTCATGCTTAACGGACTTTCCGTCCTAATGTGGCGCAATATTGTGTACACTATGGGATAGTTTATTTCCATCAGAAATCATTAGACTCAGTTTATCCTATTCAGTAACTGCCTGATAATTCTGTAATTTGCCATAACGTTTAGAGTTTGAATTATATCCTTTGCACACATGAACATAGAAATTAAACAGCTTGTTAAATCCATGTGAAAGGCAAATTTGTTGTTGTCATTCTTTTCCTTTGCTTTATTCAACATTGTAAATATTGAAGAAGACGACATACGTATGTACATCTGTAGTCGTGTTCACACCCCTTCACTGTAAATGGACTTGTCTCAGAACTGGAAATGGATCTCAAGCATGTTCATCTATTATACTGAAAACTTCCATTAAGCATAAAATGAGCAGATGGTGTTGGTGTTAGAGCTATTCTATTAAACAGTCAGGTTAGAAATTATAAATCATTGCACCTTTTATTACATTAAAGGTTATCAGTATTGAAATCGGTAGAGGGGTACAAACAAACTGGTTGGCATAGTCAGACTATATTTGTTGGTTACATAGGTGAGTGTATACTATAGTGAAGTCCTCCACTGTAAAGTACCTCGTTATAGCACCTTCAGTCATAAAAATGGATTTTATTGTGGAGATATTGAGGTAAGTGTATTTATTATAATGTTGCATCAACCAATATGAACTTGCTGATAACAGTAAAAGTAAAATTAAATATTTGTGTTGATTGCACTGTAAATGGTAGCTCT
>JAEAOA010000720.1:2442500-2467805 GCA_016746295.1 Potamilus streckersoni
ATTGAAAAACCGAAATACACGCCGAAATACACTTATAATTACATGTTCTCTGTGTAAATTTTCTTGTACACACCAAGGTTATGATCTGTTATTGTTTTAATAGTATTACAGAGCAAAATAAAATATTATTGGAGATATTTTGACTCCAATCATTTGTTTGTTTCCTCTTATAGCACTTGTCAAACGGTCGTACGGTTGATTGTTCTGGTATGATAAAGTTTGGTAGTTCCGGAATAGAGGTAATCTCAGGTTCAAGCTAAAACCATATATCACGCACATTAAAGAAACGGTGCCATTTGCTCAACGTTATTATTATTCTCTAATTGTGCTCCTAAGGAAATTATCGCCCACTTTGATTATGCACACATTTCATAAATGAGAAGTAAATGTTTTGATATAAAGCACATTAAAGAAACGGCACCCTTTTGCTCAACGTTTTCGTTATTATCTAATTTTACTCCTAAGGAAATCATAACCGAGTTTGATTAGGCACACATTTCATAAATGAGCAGTAAATGTTTTGATATAAAAACTCTATACAATACCGATATTATCACATACACAGACATGCACAGCAAGGATGAATCCATATCCATGTGTTTTATGTTCCAGTGAATGTAAAGCATACACTCTGCAATGCACAAATTGCAGACAATGGGTCCACAGAGAATGTATTTCCACGAGTGCAAAAAGCTTGAGATCATGGTCTCACGATTAATTTTTTAGAGTTTCTTAGCACGAAGTTTTCTTTCAAAATGGAAATGCCTTACAAAGGTAATACAAATCTATGTTCTCTCGATAAATAGATAAATGGTATGATTAAAGTGCGACAAATTACTAAAATTTGTGCAAAGTAACAAATTGTTGCGAAATTTTTTAAAAGTTACACAATATTGGCGAAAAGTTATAAAAACGTGTGAAATTAAATGATTATTTATGCTTTTTTATTCACACAAGCGAAACTATATGGATGATATTGCATTAACTGTTAGCCTAACGAAAGATTTCCTTCATTTGATAATGTTTGGTAAGAAAGTTTGTGTCCTCAACTACATGACTAGGGAGGGACGTCTTTCAAGTAATTTGTCACTGGTTGAATACGTAGGGACATTTTCTGATTTAACGCCGGATGTAATCTCGCGACAAGCACAGAATATTTGCGGACGCCTCACTATGTTTTCGATGACATCGCAGAAATGACTGAAAAAAAAAAAAATAAAAACGCATCAGGTATTCAATAAACTATCTTTAAACTATGATGAACTGTCCCAAACGAAAGAACTTCAACAAATTAATGACAAAAGAAAATATAAAAGTCAAAGGACACAAATTCTCCAGGACACTCAGAGAATATCGCAGACCAAATCAGACATATCGAAAATTTGTTTACTGAAAATAACTTGTTTGTACGATCAGTTATCAGGACCAACGGTAAACCGTTTTGTGTAATTTTGTACACAGACGAACAATTAATGGACATTAAGAATCTTTGTTGCTCTGGGCGGACTGTACTTGGCACTGACAAAACTTTTAAGCTTTGCAAAATGCATGTGACTGTTACATTTTACAAACAACTTACGGTAAAGCGAATCAGAACAGGTGAACCACCAATATTTATTTGACCGCTCTTCATTTATGATAATAGAGATTTTGAAACGTACAGTCATTTTTTCCCCCATCATTTGAAAGTAAAACTTATGGATTCAAATCTTAAGAGCCTTGTAATTGGAAATAATGATGATAAGGCTCTAGTCAAAAGCATTACGGCGTTGAGTACTATGTACGATCATTTTAGTATAGTCATTATATATAATTACATACTCAGTCACTGTGGTAGTCATCGGCGATTTCATTAATTAGAGACTGATACACATTAATATCCACGATACCACTTGTAAATAATCGTTTACAAATATCAACTGCTTCATTAATGATATCTTGATAATTAATACCAGCTCGTTTCCACCAATCAGAATTTCTAGACTTTCAACATCGGCAAGGACGTTATTAGGATAAGTGATAAGGCCGCTTCCTTGAATAGTAAGACCGCTTCCAATAGGAGGTTTAGACAGTCCTAATTCTTCTATATCTTTTAGCAATACTACTTCTTCCTCTTCTTTTTTTCTTTCTCTATATATCGCATCCACAATTCGTCTGTACTGAGGGAAGCGTCTTGCCCTTCTTCCTCCTTTTTGCTTGATTTTGGAGAGTTTTCTCTTTTTGGCGATATAGGAATTATTTCTTCACGTGGTGTTAATGGTGGTGGTAATTCCAATGTTGTTAAAGGAGCTGTTTGTCATCTTTTTGTATATTTTCGTTTTGGTCTTGCTGCTTCTTCGTTTTGCGTTTGTCTTTCTTGTCTTTTCTTTTTTTTTTCACATCAAGCCAACCTTAGGAGAATGGACTCCTTCCTACAAGGCCGTCCGTAGGGAGGAGGTAGTCATTGCAAGAATTCGTATCGGCCATACTTATTTAACGGACTCCTATTTACTAAAAGGAGAAGACCCACCAAGACCCATCGTGCAATGAACCATTCACTGTTAAGCATTTTATGCTGGAGTGTTTTGACCTCAAACCTGCTCGTGATCATTACTACAATGTGCAAGACATGAGGGAGCTCTTTGATACAGTTAGCATTTCTTATATCATAGACTTCCTGAAGTATGTAAATATGTATCATAAGTTATAGCTTTTATGCAATTACCTTGAACAATTTTATATGTTATGTACAACGTCGCGAGATTTTTATTTCCTTTCATCGTTGCCATACATCACGTGTACTCTCCGTTGAGCGGGAAAATTTACTTTTTTTATAACCGTTACCATTTTATCGTTTTGCTTTCAATAGTTTTGTTTCATATCGCTGGTCGATACAAAATCTTTCACCACTTTTAAATAATGAAAACATTTAATGTTTTGAATGGCGCTAAATAGCTTCGTTGTGCTGGTGCGCCATAAAAATTCAACCAACCAACCAACTTCAATAAAAACCATATGGCTTGATGTGCATACATTCTGGGGAATTAGTGACAACAAGATTTTTTAAGACATTCATTGTTACAAATATACTGGATATTGTTGTTGTTGTTCTGGGGCTTAATGCCATTATTCAACACACGACAGGCTATACATGGCAGCCAGTATTAATGGTGGAGGAAGAAACCGGGGAATCCGCAGAAAGAACCACCGACACACAAGAAGCTACTGGCACGTTTTCTCACATATCCACATTCGCCGAATCTTAGACTCGAACAAACGCAGACAGAAGATGAGAAGGCAGTGATCCGTAACACAGAGCGTTTTAGACCACTGGGCCACTCAGGGACCCGCTATGCTGTATGTACAACTGACACCATTTTTATTTAGGACCAACCAGTTATCATAAAACTTATATTTTTTATTTTCTTATTTATTTCATTATATGCTATTGATAATATGACATTTTATATTGGACTTGACTGTGTCCAAAATAAAGTTAATTTTCTAGCTGGACTGAGTTATTAATTTTGGTTTTGTAGTAAACATTTTTTTCTCAATCTGAGTCTGCAACTCTGGAAATTCCTTATGAATTGCCAGCTCTGTATGTTTTTTGCTACAGTTTATATTATAATTTTAGTATCAGACTTCTAATTATAATTAAGATTTTATTTTGTAAACATTATCAACATTCAGAAGGTTATTTTCCATATGGTATTTTTAAAAATAGAAAATAGTGTGACCTGATGTAAAATGGAATGCTATGTAATCTTGTTATTGGAAAATAATATTCATCAGTGCTTTAAGATCACGTAAAATCATATTTTATTGTTGTCATGTCCAGTAGTTTATTGGGCTGGACTTTTTTGCTTCAAATTTTTCAAGTTTGTTTTCTTCTGCAATTACAGAGTGCTCATACAAATACTATTTCTGGACAGAGACAGTAACTGGGAATTGTAGTGAATTCAAATTTGGAATTATATTACTGTGTTTCAACGAATGACAGTTGCCACGACACTATGATACAGGCAAAATTTAAACACAAAAACACTTTCAGCGTTGGATTTTATTTGGAGTTCTACTAAAGTTTGTGTCTGAAATTCAAATTCCATGATTATTTTGGGGTTTAAGTCGAAATTCCATAATTCTTCTTTTTTTTTCATTTTCACTTTGTATTCTAGGGAAATAAATTATTGCTGAATTTGAAAACGCTTGTTGCTTCTCACTTTTTTTCTATTATTTACTACAATAGACACGTAACAACGTTAGTTTAACACCATTTTCATTCAGGACCATCTTGACATCGTAAGAAGCGTTTCAGTGAAACTCCCATGCTGCTATGACCATAAGGTGTGTGTGTGTGTGTGTGTGTGTGTGTGTGTGTGTGTGTGTGTGTGTGTGTGATTTCGTTTTTTAATTAGCTGCGGACCTGCAGCATGATGTTTCATCCAGTTACATTATCCTGACACGAGGACGACCAGTCCTAGCATTATCCTCTTAATGCTGAGCGCCTGGCGAGACAGCTGTTAGTACCATTTTTACCAGGAGAAGTAACAATAAAAAAATGTTTTAAGATGTTGGCAATATTGGATGTCTAAGCAGCAATAGTTTGAAATAAGGCCAGCTTAAACATTGGATGAACATGTGTGTAAAGATTCATGGCAGACCTCCAAGCAGTTTAGGAGGATTAACGAGAATAAACTTATTCTGACGGACAGGAGAAAGACATACTAACTCATTTAAACAGTACCATGTCAGACCCAAAACAATCGTGACAAGTGGAGTACCTCAAGGCTCTACTTTAGGGTCACTGCTATTGATTATGTTTATAAATGATCGGTATTTGTATACAGTAAATATTGAAACTGACCTCTATATTGATAACACATTATATGATATTAGTTTGTCGCCAACTATTGTCGAAAGAAAATTAGTAAAACTCTATAAATGGTGTAAACAACCGAACGGTCATTAATTTAATAGTGATGCTGATAACCACTCAACAAATACGTAACTGAATTAAAGATTATATTCTCTACATATATTTTAAATTAAAAGTGATACGCAAGATAAACTTTAGGAGTTCAAGATTATAACAAACTTCATGGTCAGAGCATATCGGTAACGTTACCAAAATGATTGCTAAGAATATATGGTAACAATAAAATATTAAAGAGTTTATAAATTTAAACCTTAAGAACATGTTTTATAAAAGTTTTATTCAACCTCATACACCTTCATATGGGTAATGCTTCTAAATAAAATCTGTTAAAGTGAACAGATTTCAAAAACGATCCATCAGATTTATCCATGAAAACAGCATCTATAATGTCCATGAATGTATGAAGTATTTGAAGATCACGAGTAGCTATGTTTAAAAAGGGCTAAATTTGTGTATAAAGTTGTTAATGGTTCTATGCCCAATTATATAAATGATTCTGTAAAAGGTCCAAAAATATCGTTAGTTTTTATAGTCTATCCATACGACGCTCTATATCGGCTAATAACGTTCTTTTCCTTAAGCTCAAAACTGAATTATATAAATATATTGACTTTCCTGGATTGATCATTTAAAATTGAGATGTCAATGATGCGTCGTCAGTGCCTTCTTTTCATCACAGAAGTTCTAAATGGATGCAATCCAGATAATGTCTATAACCGGTTATGGCCAACTTTTTGGTATGGTTGTATATGTATAATGTACAATGCTTCTGTGTGTTCAAGCACGAGTGCGCGCGCGCGTGTGTGTAAATGATAAAGTTCTCATGTCTGTACACAATGCTTTGTGTGCTGAATCTATCCTTAGTTGCTCATCTGTACACTAATCCACTATATACTTTTGGTATAATGTTTGTTTCCCTGCTGTATTTGACATATTTCCTGTATGTATGTATATATATATATATATATATATATATATATATATATATATATATATATATATATATATATATATATATATATATATATATATATATATATATATATATATATATATATATAGGTAACGGGGGGCCACAAGAGTGATTAGTTTTTGTACAAATTATATCAGCCTCATAAGATAAAAAGCTCTTCCTTCCTTTTCTTCTTATTATTAGTATTTGTTCATTAGTCATTAACTTAAATTACTACAAAGACAATGAAATATCCGGGATATGATTTACCTTTACATCAATTTACACTTTTAAGCAACAGAGGGCGATATGGCTTATTCCTTTGTAGGTAAAATAAAAATCCATGTATACAATGGGCGAAAGCTTGATAGGTCCTACTTGTGTGTTGTTGGTTTTGGATATTTTTTCCGGTATGGCTGGTGTTGGTGGTGTAGCAATGGTTTTGATTTTCCGGTAATTTTGGGTTTGTTCTGTTGAGTAGCAACATAAGATAATGTATGATTGTTTGGTGCGGTGAATCTGGATTTGACCCATTTTCTGTTGAGTTCTCAAAGTATGGCTGGGTCGGTGAGTTCTGGTTTGCATGAGTCGGTGCAAGTTAGATAAGGCGTAAGATAGCTGGGATGATTTTTTTTTTTAAAGTGTTGTTCGATTTGTTTGGATGGTTGTCGGTCCCGGTCTGGTTGGTTGGTTGGTTGGTTGTGCGTCCCCAATATTATTGTAGTTCGTTTGGTAGTTTTTGGTTGAGGCTATTCTTTCTGTTGTTGTGGAGGTTGGAGTTGTCATGTCCGGGTTTTAGGGTATCTAGCTTGGGTAGTTTCGGTCGTTGTAGTTTTTTCCTGTGAGTTGTCGGCTTTTCGTTTTAACAAGGAACTTATTACTGAAAAGCATGAAAAAAATGTTTAAAATAAACTATAAAAAAAATAATGTTATCACATACACATACCTTCATTTACAAGTATGGGAGCATTGCTTGGTTGACTATGGAGAAAAATGCAAATAATATATATATATATATATATATATATATATATATATATATATATATATATATATCAATGTTCCCTCTAAGGAGTGACCAAGAGTGAGCAATTTTTTTTTCGTATGAGCGACAAATTTTTTAAACCCGCAATTTCTGAGCACCAGTTTTAGCGGTGCATTTTGGTATTAAATAAAAATAAATATTAAATATTTAAAATATTAAATACTAAATGCATACTAGACAATTTTGTATATATTAAATGCATATTAGACAATTTTGTATATTACAGCAATGTATATTTAAAGAACTTAAATTTAAGTATTGAAAAATAGACGTAAGTGATACCAAACAATTTATTATAAGTTTTCAACTTGAAGCCTGTTTAGTCGGCTTTGAAAACAGTTTCTCTTCTGTTCTTTTCTGTTTTCCATAAGTCATAGACCGCATCAATATCCACCATCTGTCCAGAATTTAAAAAGAATTTAATTCGCATCAAATTGTCCAAATGTTCAACTTCGAGACGATTTCTAGATTTTGTCTTTATGTTGTTCATCAGACTGAATCCTCTTTCGCAGTCAGCACTTGAGGCCTGGAATGTGCCACAGATGTCCAAAAGTGAAAATAGTTCCTTGAATTGATCCTGTTGGGCAGTAAATGAAACTATATCTGAAAATGTTGTCACTGCTCCCATTTGTAATTTTTCCTTGATCAGTATTTTGAACTCCGGATATTGGTTGCAAAGATCCGCTTGTAGGGATTTGCCATCTTTTCTCAGCAGACCGCAATATTTCTCTGCGAGTCTCTTGATTTGCTCAAATCCAAACGAATAATTGTCTAGATTGGCAGATGCAGTGAAACAGTCTTTATCGAACACTAGCCAATCTTTCAATTCATCATCTGGAAATCGATGGTCCATGTGGTCACATGTCTGCTGAATGAACATAATAATTGAATCTGTTTTCACTGGAGAATGATATGAGGAAAGCAAATCAAGTGTACTTTTATGAAAATGTGGCTTATCTCCGAGATACTGTGACCTGAGTTTCATGACTTTTGCTTTTGCAAACTGAAAAGCCTCTACAGTTGATAGAACACTTCTTTGCAGAATTTTACACAGATCTGCTAGCTCAGCTAGAATTTCATTTAATATTACGATTGCGACATGATATTCTGGATTTTCTAATTTCTGCAGGCAGTATTTGTGAACAGGATCGTTGTCTTCCTCAACAACTTGTCGCAAGTATTCCACTAAAATATCATAGTTTTTGACCAAGGCATTCACTGCAAAATGTCTGGAGAGCCATCTGACCTCGTTAAGTGGTCTAAAAGAAATTGCATCAGCCTCTGCAGTATTAGCAAATTCCTCAAATTTTGCCTTCTTAACAGACGATCGGGAAAAAATAGTATAAACGGTTCGAAATAGAGTTTCTAGTTCCTTCATCAAGGGTATGCATCTCCATGCATCATCTATGCCGAGATCCTCACGATGTGCCACACAATGTTGTTCAGATAAGTGTGGAATGGACTGGCGCAAAAGAGCAGCCACACCATTTCGTTTGCCCAGCATGACCGATGCGCCATCCGATGTAAACATTACCATCTGATTCAAATTCAGTTCATTTTCCAAATAGAACTTTCGAATGGCCCCTAAGATCGACACACTGTCGCATGATGTTATTTTAATAATGCCTGCGAACACAGTTTTGTGATTTGATTCACTTTCATTCCGAAATTTCATATATAAAATTAACATTTTTGACACCGAAATGTCAGTGGATTCATCAACTATCAGAGTGTGATAAGCTGATTGCTTAATTTCCTTCAGTATACCAGTCTTGATGGTTGAATTTATACAATTGATGAACTCAAAGGCATAGTTTTTACTTCGCCAACTTTCTGGTATTTTAACATACTTAGCCACGTGATCATGAATATCCTGGACTGATAGCATTGAGGAATTAATTTTAACAGCCAGCAGAACATTGTCTATTAAAACCTTTACCTCATCAGGAGTTGCCTGCTTTCTTTGAGCGAATTCTTTTCTAATTTCGCGTTCTTGTACAGATTCCGTTAGTATGGTTTTCAGCAGTCCTCTACTTTGGTTTCTAAGCTTTGTGATCGCTTCGGTATGATATTTCTGCGTCAAATGTCTTTTAAAATGATCCACTTTCCAGTCGCTCCATGATTTTCCTGTTGTCCATTCATTAGTACATCGCGCTTTAACGCAAAATTTGCAGAATACCATGTCATCTGTCTCTGAGTATTCAAAAACTTCACCAAGGAGCACGTGTTGTCCGGTCCCATGTGGTAAGTCCGTTACCACAGAACATTCGGTTAACCACTCCGTTTTAAATTTCATGCAACGTTTTTTCGCTGACTTACATGAACTTTCTTCCGCTTCTCGTTTAAACATGGTTAGAAAATAATTAATTTTAGCGCTGAACTACACTACTTTGAGTTTGAAATATAGAACTCAAAAGAATTTGCCGAACCAAGAGCGATATAGACGTGGCGGAAGTCGCCGGATGTGGCTTAACTTAAAATTGACAGGTGTGAGAGTAATTTATATAGAGCCATTATTTTTTCTGGTCGGGAATTTTTGTGAGCGACGGTCCGAAAAATGTGAGCGACGTCTCGAAAATTAGTGAGCGATCGCTCATTCGCTCAGTTTAGAGGGAACATTGATATATATATATTGACCATTTTTACAACCTTAATATTACATCATCTAATTTAAAAAGCCATTAATATTAGACAAAATGCACTTCAATCAACAAATATCTGCTTAAATGCATACAATTTTCTGTTTTAAGCTTAAACAATTAAGTGTTTTTTGTAACATGAAGAAGCACTTCTAAGTGCAACATTTTCTTCCATGTGCTGAAATTCGATTTTAAATGAAGAAAATAAGATTAGACACCTTAATACAATGATCTTCAGATCTTTGACACTCATAATTGTCTTTAGTGTCTTAAGTCCCATGCAACTAGGATCCCTGTAATAATAAAAAAAATTGTTGCAACTTGACATTTGTTTATTTCTACTCTCAAACGAAAAACAAGGTTCTAGCAAACATTAAATCATAGGTATGTGTATCACAACAACATCTAAAGTATATAAGTTAAAGTCTATATTTAGTGAAAAACATTAGCTTTGAGCAAATTAATGTTAACTGGACAGAAAATAAAATAAAAATTGTCTCTGTTTTGAACAAGTCAGTTTTGTGCAGTTTTGAAGAAGGTACAGCTACAAGTTGACATGAAACGAAAAAATATGTGGACACAAGGATTATATTTTAGTATTGCATACAAAATAGTGCTATCTGCTCCAAATCCTCGTGTACTTATAATGATGTCTTGTGCATTATGTGATGTGTACAAAATAATAAACAAGATTCCTTCAGGGTAAACCCATAACTTTAATGAATTCCTGATTAACTAAAGACAAGTTGCTCCTGTGGCCAAAGTGGTTAGTGTGTCCATCTTGGATGCGTAAGTTGCAGGTTCAAAGCCAACAGTCATACCAAAGATTTATAGAAATTGTAATTACAGCTGCTTCACTTGGTGCTCATCAGTAAGAGGTTAGTGTTAGCATTGGTTGTAGGGTTTAACGCCATTTTTCAGCACAAGATAGGCTATACATGGCGGCCAGTATTAATGGTGGAGGAAGAACCCTGGAAAATCCAGGGAAGAACCACCGACCCACGAGAAGCTACTGGCAGGCTTTCTCAAGTGTTAGGATTTGTCATCCTGGTGTCGGGATAACATGATTGGGTGAGACAGCATGTTACATGATGCACCAATGCTTGACATCAATATAAAATGCCACACTGCAGACATCACAGCAATATAACTAAAAAAGTTTTAACGCTATGTTAAAATCGAAATAAACACACACAAACATGCAAATAGTGGTCAATGATTCTTGTACCTGAACTTAACACCACTGGGTAGATTTTTAACTTCTACCTTGTATTTTCCCCCTTTTATTATCTTGTATGGTACCTGACACTTTCCGGTTGCTTTTTCTGTATGGAAAATACAAAGTAATGAGTAACAAATTCATGACCAACACAAGGACGCAGATATCTGCAGTCGGTAGAGTTTATTAAACTAGTATTAGTTGAAGATAAACAAAATGTAGAATATGAACTAAAGCCATTGGTAATTATGTGAAATTAGTTATGTGACAGCAAAACTATCCAGTGCATGTATATTAATCAATATAAAAAAATTAAATTTATGGACAGTTTTATTTTCCAAATAATATTTCTATTTTCGTGGTTATGATTTATATTTCAAATTACTGATGGACATATGCAGTATACATGGGAAAATGTTCAAATTATGTCTTTCATATGGACATTACATAATCAATTTCATTTTGAGAAATACAACTTCCTCACGAATCTATTTTCAAGCACCATCTCTACATATCTTGGCTAATGGCTATCTTAGCAATTTAGTGATGGACCTTTCATTTAAAATCTGAAATTAGTCTACTATCAACTGGGTGTTGCAACAAATCGACAGGTGCATCTTGAATATGTATTATATATCTTGAAATGTACAATATGTGTACAGGAATATCACTTAAGCAGATGTGTCTGCTACATGCCTTAAAAAGAATGAAACTTACCCCAACAGTCATTGAATTGTTTTCTAACCAAACTGACTGCTTTTCTGTGATCATCTGTTTCAAAGAGTCTCTCTTTATCCGAGTCTGTAATGTTGAGTAATGGTTTAATTGCTAGTGCAATTTTAAACGTGATAAAACAGGCATACGGAATGATATTTTTGATGGACAAATGCAATTTTTAAGTTATTTGTCCTAGCAGACATTAAAGACTACAAACAAGAAGACAATTTATTTTAGTCCTTAACACTGATCAGGGATTCCATGGAAGGCTTATTGTGTCATAACATTGTGTTTATCATATGTTGGTGGAAAATGACACATCTCCATAGTCTACATAAATTGTCATGTTGACAAGGCTTCGTTGCAAGTTTAAATAGTGTCAACAGTGTCATATGAACACTCATCCCTATACCTCCTCTCCGACTTCACAAGAAATATGCCAAATGAGATAAAAGTAAAATCTTGGTGCACATAAAATAATGTTACATTAGCATATGCCAACCATTAAAAAATATGCTTCCTACTGTGTTTGCTATAATAAAACAAACTCACCCTGCATCTGAGACGCAAAATTATCCTTGATGCCACTCTGAAGAAAATATCCATGGGCCCTGTTACTCCCAAACACACCAGTGCAGCCATGGCAGGATGAATGTGTCGATCCTTAAAATTAAAACTTTATATCACGGCAAGAAATGACACAAAATGGAAACAAATAAATTGTCAACATTAACATGGTCAGATGTAATACATCATTTACATCCAAATTAATTTTATGCATAACTGCCTTGCTATTTACCACAGTATCATTAATTTTTCAACAAGTACATTTTCATAATAGGCATTCATTTCACTGCAGTTACAATAATGAACTATAATACCCAAATCCCCATACCTTTTACAGTATTACTTGAAAAGAATGTTTGAAACTGAAACAATTATAACTATAGTAAACGCTTACCTTGTATGTTATAAATAGCTGTTGGTGGCAATATTACATCAACATCCAAACTAACATTCACTAATATCTCATGCTGTTCTAATCTGCACGACATAAAGGCATATATAACACATTTAAAGGGCTCTCCAACTGACAATGAAAATGAATATACTAATGTTACTCAGAGTATAAACTATAATTAATGTAAAAGAAAAGAAAAATCTATATACTTGAATAAATGACAACGTAAAAATGTCTCTGGAATAACTTTCAAAATAAGTACGTCTTTCAAGAGAAAAAAAAAATGAAAACTGAAAATCAGAAAAATATTACATGGGCTGTAATGGGTGTAATCTGGTGAACAATGTTTACGCTGATCTAAAAACAATAATACGAAACAAATGTAACTTCCATTAATATAAAAATTTTGACAATATACAGTTTATGTAAAAAAGTAAAATGCATTCATAACGATAGCACCGTCAGTTTTCTCCATGCAGAAATGAATAGGGCGTTACCAATCTATGTGGATATTTATGTTCAGTACACAATCCCTAAAGTTCTTATATGGCTTAGTAATCGTATTGTAAAACAAACTATCGGCTAATGTTAACATCATGCATGCGGGGAGTATCAATAGGGTAAAGAGGGCAACGTGAATAGCCCACCCCCAGCTCAAGGCATCCCATATAGTATTGACTGATTTCACTGCTAGTGTTGTTAATAGTATTGTAACCACGTCAGTGGACAAGGCAGAATAGCTATGGTTGTGCCCAGGACCCACAAAGGCCTTAATCTGGCCATGACGTCATCTATCAATATTTGTCTGCTCGAGGAAGAAATCCCTGAGAAAAAGAGAAAAGTAAGAAACCAATAACATTAGTCACAATTTCAAGCTTTAGTTCACTTTCTTTACATTTTTCAGTCGTCCTTTTTATGTTTCTCTTGCCTGCTGACTAATCGTTTCAAGTCGCGCAATGCAAGTTTTTCTTTGCAGTCTCATCTCTTTTAGTTACATTACCCACTGAATAGAGTAACCAGTCCCGTTTTTAATGTGTTCTATCTTGTCATTATTTTTGTCAATGTTTAGTTCTAAAGTTTCTGGCAATGTTTCAACATGGTCCCATTAATAAATTTAAACTAATGCAATACCAAAAAATACGAGGTTGAAAATATTTTAAAACTGATTACCGTCTGTCAGTTCAGATTGAGTCTATTTTATAGTGAACGAAAATCTACGTTTTGCGTGTTCATTTTGCGACTGTATGCTAACTAAACCGTACAACAAGCGTGAACATGACAAAAAAATTATTAAAACAACTTACCATGTTCATCTGGCACATCAATTTGTACGAAATTCATAATAAGTTTAGTTTTGGAACATCCGTTGTAGAGAAGTTTACATCGCTATTAGCTGTTAGAAAATTCAAATATGGCGGACAATTACGAATTCGATGCTTGTTGCGGTTGGCTTTAAAACGTTTTCTATATATAAATTTCGTAGCAAAAAAAAGCTTGGAATGTGCCAATTGTAATGACATAAGTTGCATTAATTTAAATTGACAAACTTTTCATCGAATGTGCGTCAAGTTTGAGGGATTATATCTTTTGCGCAGGAATATCACAGGGACATGATACAACCACTGAGCTAATTGTTTATATCTCTGATTGGATTGAACATTCATGAAGTTTTAATAACTCGCATTGTTTAACAAAGAGGTGTCACCGACCCCGGTATGATCAATGCTTATTTCCAATGACGCGTGAAAGCAGTTACTTTCGTTGATTAGAAAGTAACAATTCCATTAATGTAGCGTTAAATATAAAAAGAAAACATGCCCAATAAATATAATTTTTTTAGCTTTTACAATATATAAAATGTGTTGCAATAAGATAACATATATTGATATTGCAACGAAAATTCAACACTTGGACAACGGTTTCATCAGATTTCCCTGTCGATTCGTCCATGTAAGTCCCGGGTTGCTAGACAGAGTACAATACGCAGCACTCAAATTATGCACCTACGCCTTGCCAAACACCTCCCACGAAGTCCTAACAGGAAACCCACCACTTCAAATCAGGCGACAAGACCATATCGTACGATATGCAATCCGCAACTCCACACTACCGGAAAACAACAAAACAGAACAGCCCTTCAGAAATGCGACACAAGATTTAATACTAGATTAATTCCCAACCCACCCGCATGCAACAATGCTCACCTCCTAAAAGTGGACATGCAGCTCCATACCCTAGTAGCAGAACAACGAAAATTGCAAGACACCGCCCCATGGCACAGGTACTCGACGCGACATTGGACCCTCTCTGTAATACTATACTATATAAGAGGCATGGTTTGTAACTTCCGAACACTTCGTTCCACCCATGACCCTAGATTCCCTTTTGCTATTTTCGTCTCTAACGGTATACGATCGTATTCTATGGCTTGTGTTACTCCTGAGATATTTTTCTATCCATCAAGCCATCGCTGACTATTCTACGTTGCACCAATCTGAAGTTACGAGCTCCAAAACGTGCGAATTTTGTCAGAGTGGACACATCTACGCTCATGTGACAACCGGTGCAAACAGCTACATATACCATGTTTTCGACTCGACGATGCATACCTTATTAAATTAAAGAACAGTAGTAGATGCAAAAAGTGTTTTTACTTACCATTAACTCGATTCAACGTTAGGAATCCTGTTCCATGGAAGAATTAGACATTTTCTTATTTACACATACATCCCATATAAGCGAAACTCTAATTTCAAAACATGTATACTTTGCGGCACAAACGTATACAGCGAAATATAATTGGCTCACAAGGTTATACTTAAATAACATCTATGCACCGTGACCTTTTACGATGTAGATTATTTTTAACCCGGCAAAATAGGTCTTAACATGATCTCATTGTGTTATATATAATTTAAATGAGTTAAATTAATGAGAGTATACATTACAGTTTTGTAGATACTCGTGTGTATAATTTTATTTATAATTCCGTCCTTGTACTGCCTTTAGTAACATCATATGTAACAATGATATAAACATTATACACACACACACACACATATATATATATATATATATATATATATATATATATATATATATATATATATATATATATGTCTGTGTGTGTGTGTCTGATCGTGATGAGGGTCGTGTTTTAGTATTAGAATATTAATCGGAGTTTTCGGCATTTTTTGACTTGAGCTGTTTCGGCATTTTGCGGGAAAACAATCTACCTAAAATGGGTTACAATGCTTGATAAACGTTTTTCTGTGAATAATTGCGCACATTTTTACGTGTACTGTATCTTCAATTGCGGTTTTCAAAATTGTATATTGGATTTTATTTACACAATATCTTTTTATGTGTGATTATAGATGCTTTCTGACTAGGTCGCTAGCAGACGATCTTCTGCCAGCTTCGTTGATACCACCAAATTTGGTCATTTTAAGAGAGAGAGAGACCCACCGCAAACTTCTAATTAAAAAAGATAGAAAATCAATCACAATATCAAAACTATGACTGCTGATTACATCATTCTCAATTTATTTACATATATATTTTGTTTGAAATACTGTATTATAGTTTGATGCATTTTAAATAAAAAGCATTCTTTTGAGCTGAATGTTATTGACCAACAACCATGTTTAATTTAAAGCAAAATGAGGCATTTTGTCTCATTAAAAAGAACCATAATGTGTACATTGGAGGGCAGGCAGGTACTGGGAAAACTTTCTTGTTACAAGAATGTGTGAAATACTTAAGAAGGGAAGAAAAAAATGTATATTTAACATATACAACTGGCATTGCATGCACCAATTATCCTACTAGCATTGGTGCAGAGACAATACATAGGTGGTCTGGAATTGGAGATGGGAGCCTAACATGTAAGGAAATATGTAACTGTATTACAACTGAGAACCACATGAAAACAACATATGAGAAAAAAAAAATCTGCCGATGTGTTAATAGTAGAGATCTTGGAATCTATTTGTTCCTTAAAGGATCAATCAAAATTATTTGGAAGAATGCAGGTTATTTTTTGTGGAGATTTTTTCTAGTTGCCACCTGTGAGGAATATATTGTATGATGATGATGGTAGTCATTGTTTTGAATCAGATTTGTTTGATGTGGTATTTTCACACAGAGTATTTTTAACAGATGTTGTGAGGCAATCTCAACACCAGTTAATCAATGCTATCACTGAATTATCTGGAGCCAGAAAACAAATTAGTGATTACACCATTTCATTAATGGATTAGTTGTCTAGACCACTGGCAGATAATGGAATTTCTAGTATTAAACCTTTTGCTACCAATCATATAGCAGATGCTTGCAACCGAGATCAGATTCTGAAAATGGAAGGCGATTTATTTGAATATGTTGCTCAGGATACTGGTGAGGAAAAATATATCTCCACCATATCAGCTCCAAATAGGCTTTGGTTGAAAAAGAACTGCGCTGTAGTTTTGCTACAAAACATACTGACACCCTAGTGAATGGTTCACAGGGTAAAGTAGTGAACTGTGAGGAAGATGGTGCGACAGTGTTCTTTCGTGAGATGAAATTGACAGCAAAAATTCCCAAAAAGTCGTTCACAGGTAAGAGCTTTAATTAATAGCAATATTGATCAAAGGTGTTTATTTACAAATTTAAAAAAAAAATAAATTTATGCTTAGGCATGAATCACTTTTTTGGCATGAAAAATGACATCTGAAGATCTATTCATGTATTCAAATAAAAAATGTTAAATTTGAAGAGATTAACAACCACTCATATTTTACTAGCTTTCACCCACCATTTTAATAATAGTAACATTCATATTAAAAACACAGCACAGTAAAACCACACGCACATAGGATGTGGAAAATGTTTGCATTTTTTAAGCATATAATGTTAGTTTTACCAATGCTAAGTTAGATTTAAATATAACAAAAAGACATACAATAGTTTTATAACATAATCATTGTGTGTGTATGTTGATTGATTGATTGAATTTTAACGGCGCACCAGCACTTTTAGGCTATTTAGCGCCATACAGTAGGTCATATTTGTAAAAAGGTTCAATATCGACCAGCGATATAGTAAAAAATCCATAGTAGATAAATATAAAATGGTAAATGTTGGTAACAGTTAAAGATATTGGTTCACGATCAACGGGAGATGTAAATGATGTATCTTGACGAAAAGATGTAAATAATAGTTGGTATTTGTATTAGTTAAAAATTAGTTTGGGTAAGGTCATAAAAAGTTAGTTTAAAATAAAGATTTACTTCCTTTAGGAATTCTAAAATACTAGTGATTTGAATAGTATCAAAAAGTTCCTGCATGTCGTGTACATTATAGTATTTATCACGCGTAGGTTGCAGGTCGGAACACGTGGTCATAAAGTGTTCAACAGTAAATGGTACATTGCAAGGAACGCACTCTGGTGGATCTTCATCTTTTAGTATGTGTGAGTGGGTAATGTATGTATGACCGATTCTGATTCTTGCAATGACAACCTCCTCCCTACGAATAGTTCTGTAGGAAGGAGTCCATTCTCCCAAGATTGGTTTGATGGCATGAAGTTTGTTATTGATTGCATCATACCATGATACCTGCCACTTTTGACGTAGATACTTTTTGATACAAGGTTTAAAATCAGAATATGGTAATTTAAAATCCGATGGTTCTAAAGATAGGCCCATCTTAGCAGCCCGGTCTGCTTCTTCGTTACCTCTAATACCAATATGGCTAGGTAGCCAACAGTATACTATATTGCATGAGGCACTAAGTTCAGAGTTTTTTTTATCAAAACATTCACCAATAGTGGATTATCTAGTTTGATATTGTGTAGCGCCTGAAGCACTGATAATGAGTCACAGAATATAATACTATTTAGAATATGATTAGTTTCGATAAATGTCAGAAAGGTCTATTGCTCTGATTTCCGCTGTAAATATGGATGCATCAATTGGCAAACGCTCTTTGGTTATGTGTTTGCCACTGACGAAGGCTGCAGCAGCCTTATCAGCAACCTTTGATCCATCAGTATAAAATCTAGCATAATGTGTAAATTCATTGAATAGATCATGATAAGAATTCAAGAATAGGATAGGGTTTGTCTCAGATTTTTTCCGATCGTGTAACGTAATATTCACTTGGGGTTGCTTAATGAGCCAAGGTGGTGTTTTCGAGACAAAGGTTTTCTGGATTAAAGATAGATTACATTTGATTTGGTCAAAGCAGGATGATATTCTAATACCAAATGAATGTATAGCATTTGGTTTATTTACGTATAAAGCTTTGTAATTTGGATGAAAAACGGCCGAAAAAGCAGGGTTCAGAGGGTTGGATCGTAACTTAAGAGCATAATGTGCAGAAAGCATTTCTCCGCGATGCGATAAAGGTGGTTCATTCGCTTCCGCGAGAAGGCTTTCACACGGAGATGTCTTAAATGCTCCTAGAGCAAGTCTTATTCCCTGATGATGAATTGGGTCAAGCATTTTCAAATAAGACTTCCTAGCTGAACCATAAACAATGCATCCATAGTCTAAGATGGAACGGATAAATGTTCTATACAAATTAAGGAGGACTTTTTTATCAGCACCCCAATCAGTGTGAGCAATTACTTTAATCAAATTTAAGGCTTTTAAGCATTTAGCTTTCAAATACTTAATGTGTGGTATGAATGTCAGCTTTTTTGTCAAATAGAACACTCAAGAATTTTGTTTCCTCAACAACTGGAATAAGTGTTCCATCCAGCGTGAGTTTAGGGTTATCATGATGTCTTCGCAACTGACAAAGATGCATGCATACTGTTTTTGATTTTGAAAATTTGAAACCGTTATTACTGGCCCAACTTTGAATCTTATTGATATTTTGCTGGAGTTGCCTCTCAATTGTATGCATGTGTTTTGAGCGATAACAAATTAAAAAATCGTCAACATATAATGAGCAGTCAACACCGGGAACTAAGATTAATTGGTGATACTATTGATTTTGATGTTAAAAAGCGTCACAGATAAAATACTGCCCTGGGGCACACCCATCTCTTGCTGGTGTGTATCGGAGAGGGTAGAGCCCACTCGAACTTTGAATTCCCTGTCAGAGAGAAAATTAGAGATAAATGAGGGCAGACGGCCTTTGAGACCCAGATCGTACAGGTCTTTTAGTATCCCGTACTTCCATGTTGTGTCATAGGCCTTTTCTAAATCAAAAAATACCGCTACTAAATGTTCTTTTTTGAAAAAGGTATCACGAATGAATGTTTCTAGTCTAATTAGATGATCATTAGTACTCCGTCCATATCGAAAGCCACTTTGGAAAGGAGATATTAAATTGTTAGCTTCTAAGTACCAGAGTAGTCGAGAATTGATCATTCGTTCCATTGTTTTGCACACACAGCTTGTCAGTGCAATTGGTCGGTAGCTGTTGGGGTCTTCGCTATCTTTACCCGGTTTGGGAACTGGTATTACAGTTGCTTCTTTCCAGTTTTTGGGTATATTACCAATAATCCATACATCATTGAAGAGTTTCAAAAGAGTTGTTAATGATGATTCTGGAAGGTGTTTCAAAAACTGGAAATGTATTTCATCAGGCCCAGTGGATGTATCATGGGCCTTATCTAAAGCCTCCCAAGTGTCGGATAATGAGAACAACTGATTATAATTTTCCGAGTTCTTGGATGTGAATTTTAAACGTGACTTTTCTTTTTGAGCTTTAAGTTTTTGGAAGGCTTCGGTATAATTAGATGATGATGAATTTTTGGAGAAACTGTCAGCAAGAGTATTTGCAATGTCACGTTTTGAATTAAAGTTGTTATTGTTTAGTTGCAGTTGTCGGAGAGGGTTTTGTTTGTTCTTTCCGTTTATTTTGCGTACAGTATCCCAAACCTTCTGAACAGAGGAACGAGAGTTTAAATAAGAAACATATTTCTTCCATGATGCTCGTTTACTTTCCCTGATTGTGCGACGAGCTTTGGCTCTGGCAATCCGATATATAGTTAAGTTTTCGGGCGTCGGATGATTATTAAATTTGTTTAATGCTTTTCGACGTAGTCTAATGGCTTCCGTACATTCCTTAGTGACCCAAGGTTTTAAGATTCTTTTACAGTTGGTAGAGGACTTGGGAATAGAGTCTTCTGCAATTTCTATTAGAATAGATGTAAACAGCTGAATGGGATCGCTAACATTGAAAACTTTGTCCTCATTCAGCGTAGTTTTGCAGAGTATTTCGAACTTGACCCAGTCGGCCTTCTTTAAATTCCATTGTGGAATTACTTCATCAATTGTAGAGGTAAGATTTACAAGTGAGATTGGGAAGTGATCGCTACTGTGGAGATCATCAGCGACCTTCCATTCATAGTCCAAAAGCAGCGAGGGAGAACAAATTGTCAAATCGATGCGTGTTGATGTAACCGGGCGTGGGTGAAGGTGTGTAGGGGTTATGGTATTATAGAGACACAGATCGTGTCTAGAAATAAAGTCTTCAATTTTGTGACCTCTATCACTTATATGATTTGATCCCCATAGAATATTATGGGCATTAAAATCCCCGAGTAAAACAAATGGTGCAGGAAGTTGTTGCTCAAGGGTATCTAATTCGTTTGGAGCTAGGTTAGTGTTTGGTGGTAAGTAAATAGAACAAAATGTAATCACTCGCTGAAGAGTGACGCTTACAGCAATGGCTTGTAAATTTGTGTATAGAGGAATGACCTTATGAGGGGCTCTATTGTTCACAATAACAGAGACTCCCCCTGAGGCCCTGTCAACATTCTGAGAGTAGTGGTTAAACAGGGAGTACTTTTTAAGTGTGATGTCTGTATTTTTCAAAAATGTTTCCTGAAGACATAGTACTGCAGGATCATGTTCATCTAAAAGCAGAAGAATATCATGGTAGTTGGCTTTAAGTCCTCTACAATTCCATTGTAAAATGGTGTTCTTCATTTCAGCTGTATATTAGACCTTTCGAGTGGCAAATAATTTGGTTATTTATCTGGAGGAAGTACGGGGGTGTATCTTTTGTTATTGGATCTGGAGTTACCCTGAGGACATGAAGCAGATTCCTCCGCATCCATGTCCTCTAGGTCTTCAAACCTGTTGTGTATTTTTATAGGGTCATCAGACCCTTTTTTATGCCTATTTGTTTGAAGCCTTTTCTTGCTATTTGGTGGTGAGGTAATGTTGAATGTTGTTTGCGTCGATGTAGAGTTTTTCTGCGGTCTATAGTGTGGGATGTTTGAGTCAGCATGGGGTTCAGGCGGGTTTGTTTGAGTTTGTGCATCTTTCGTTGCTTTCTGGCTGCTCTTTACTACAGTTGAGAAGGATGGGCCGGGGAATGATCTAGCTTGAACAAGCTTCCTGGCCTCTGGATAGGGAATATTATTAGTGTATTTAATCCTCTGGATTTCCTTCTGTCTCCAAGTGTCGCATTCCTTGGAACTAGCATGATGTTCTTTGCCGCAGTTTACGCAGTGCGGAGTGGCCTTGCACTCTGATTCCCGGTGGGAGGAGTCGCCACACCGGCCATAGCATCTGTCTTCATGATGGCCGTATTTTTGGCATTTGTACCATCGGAGGGGATTTGGTATATATACCTCAACCTTAACTTGTAGGAAGCCAACCTTGACCACTTTAGGTAATATGGGCTTATTAAAGGTGAGTATAATAGTGTTGGTGTCCTGCAGATTGTTGTTTCGTTTGATACGAATTCTACGGACTGCAGTGACACCTTCAGTTTTCATGCCCTCGACGATGTCCTTGTCGCAGACTCCAGCAAGGTCACGGCAACGAATGATGCCTTTTGATGTATTAAGTGTAGAGTGGGCGGAGCAGGTTACTGGAATATCGTGAAAGGATTTAATTTTCAGTATATTTTCAGTTTGAGCTTTGCGCTCACACTCTACAAGTAGGTCACCTGATCTTAGCTTCTTCACACTTTTTGGCTTGCCGACTAATCCAAGTATAGTCTTTTCGACTATAAATGGTGACAATGTGGCAAGTTGTTTAGTTTCGTCTTTTGAATGGATGACCATGAAGCGAGGAAAGGATTCCACACTACATGGTTCATCATCCGACTCTGATGACAGTTTTGATACGTTTTGGAGTTTTTTTTAAATTCTCCATGATGGCAGTTTGAAAGATACAGCACCCGTGCTCCCCAGAGCCCAACAAGGGGACACTTTTCAAGTGTCAGGGATACACAAACACCATACTCAGTTGGTAAAATTACCTTTGGTTGACCCTGAAGTCGCCAATTTCGAAGGTCAGTCAAATTACCCCCTGATTGACCCGTTAAGCCACCGCCTTCTAGGAAGTCTTCTAAGATTTAAGAAAGGGAAAGATATAGGAATAGAATATAGGGGCAACGGTGGTATCAAGCGAGATACAAGAATAAGGTAAAAGGAGGTGAGAGAGTTAATTAAGACTTCTAGGGCTCGGCGTGACCAGCCGATTTGTCTAGACCGGGCCCATCTCAACCACCCGTCTTAAGAAAAGTAGAGGCTAAAGTAGTGTGTTGCAACTACCAGGATCCTTTCCTCCTCCGTTACGGGTCGCAACCCACGGCAAACAGGTTGCCTCTACTTAGTCGCCTTTTACGACACGTAGCGAGGCACGGCGGGCCAATTCTACAACCCCGAACCCGCAGGGGCATACTGTTGTTTGGACTCGGGGGATAGGATGGTATGAAAATACAATCATTATAAGTCCTATATGATCATAATGAACATATGAGTCTTGCCCATGTTACTAACATTTGAAACCTTGAACATAACTAACCAAAAAATATAATGATCATTGAAAATTTATAATTTTAGACTGAATGTAGAAGGGATATATAGAACAATATTTGTTCCAGTGCGTGTATTGCATTGTGAAGCAATTTGGATGATTTACAGCACATACATACAATATCCATAAAATGTATAAAATATAATTTAAGTCACAAATGCTAACTCAAGGAATTTAAAGCTGCCCTTTTTGGATTTAGAATATAAAAAAAATTTTGCCTTCTCATATCAACAATATTTACACTCTCACTGTATACATGATCCCAGTTACTTTAGGAATAAATTTAAAATTATCATTATTTAGCTAATACTGTAAAGCCACTGACTGAGAGACAGTTTTTATTCCAACCATCTTCAAATGCCCTAGTTAATGCCTAAGTGTGTGTGAATGCAGTATTCTGATGACTGGATTGGTATGTCTACAGTCTTATGGACCTTATTTTAGTAATGTGTGGATGGATGCTTTTTCTAGTTTTTTTCCTCAGCGGCAGTTTTGGATTACTAAATTCATATGCTGTTGCATTAACACGTTTTGTACCAGCATTACCTTTCTTTGACAGAATGCTCTGTCCAAGAATTATGTTATTCAGGTTTTTTCGATATTGAAGTGCATTTGGATGGGAGTTAGGCCCATTGTAAGTTGCCCTTTGTTGACAGAATTCATTTTCTACAACAACAGAATTAATTTGGGCTGGAATAACATTCCATGACATGTTTATGACTTTTCTACATAACTGGTTAAATCCTAAAATGCATGCATATAGGTCTTCAATGCTCTGATGTGATAGAAGCTTCTTTGCCTTTTCAGTTGATGATATATCCTCTCTTTTGGTAATGCTCTCCTCCCATCTTTTGAACCAATGAAGGAGTTTCAGGTTTTCATGCAGCCTCGTGTCATTTGCCTGAGATATGGGTCTTTGATCATGAAAATTTCTTATAAGATTGGATGTCTGCTTCAACAGGTCTATTGCCCCTGAGAGTGTGGCTCCATTTAGTCCCAAGGAAGCTTGATACTGAGTCATAAGGTTCAACATGTCATCATTTAGTACTTCTTCAGCCAGACAGTTTCTCATCTTCTCCATGTAATTTGGATATACGTGTACTTGTGATAAAGCTCTGTGGATTTGTAGAAGGTTTGTCTTGTCCCAGTTAAAGGCATCAACCCACATCTGCCATTGAATGTTGCTCATATCAGTCAATTCAAGAGTTCTAGTGCAGCCTTGTTTGACCCCATTTTTCAAAATATTGTTTCGTATTTTCTTGATGACATGTGAGTAATCCATGGTAATAAAACTGTTTGATCTGGATTTACTGGGCTTGTCACATTCAAATTTGTTGATTGAATATTAATTCCATGCATATGCATCAATGAGCGATTTGATTGGGCACCATCCATGTTCACATAATCAGTAGTAAATCCATTGATAATTTGTCTACTGCTTCCCAGAACAATGTATATAGATCTGATGCCTGGGTCTGTCTAGGGATAAAGTGTGCAAATGGAAATCGAAACCCCGTAAGCCATAGGAATACCATCTGCAGTGCATAATTACCTAATTACTGGTATTGTGATTACCACATTATACTATAACTCTATCTCAAGCGACATGCTGTTGTGAACACTTATATAATAACTGATTGTTTTGTATATAAGAATATTTAATATATGCAAGAGAACGAAATATAAAAACTGAATAAATTTTTTAGGTATTTAAAGTCGACAAAAAATGAAAAGACGTCATTAAATGTCAGCTGAAAAATAAAACAATTTCAGTATTAAGTGACTCGACTTTCAATGTTGCAGACTAATGTAAGGTAACTCTACATCGTGAAAAATATAGAACATTTTAAATAATACATAAAATATGGATAACTGATATGATATTGTAAGTTAGGTTATGGACAGAAATAAGTGAGCCAAAACCATGCATCGTTTAGTTTCAAAACACATTTCTAATGACGACGATTTTAATACCTCGCCATTGGCACTGGACATAAATGCAGATCGGTAGTTATTTTTGATAACTGTCCTAGAGGTAAAGTTTGTTCCCATTCTGGAATGGAATAAAAAGAAAACTTC
>JAEAOA010000721.1:0-30000 GCA_016746295.1 Potamilus streckersoni
CGAATACACTGTAGGAAATCATTCATATTTTCAGACTCAAGGAGTTAATGTTTTGGGCTTTAATATATACTATGAAATGTCTTTTTAAAAAAATGAAACCACGTACACACAAGAGTATACAATATCTTGGTCTTTTCGTTCGTCAAATATGCCAGTTATAGCCTAACACGTGCTGAAAAATGACATTAAACTCGTAACAATAGTCGAACAACTTGCTAGGTGTGAAAACCAATTTCATCGAATAGGTGACATTGATCCAGCCTCAATCCAAACCACTAGGATCATAGTTACAGGGTCATAGTTGTGAATATTGATAACCGCATGACGAAAACAAAAACTCACTTGCCCACTATGTAACAACGAATGCACGTATGTGACACACACAGAATAATCCTTATCTTCCGAATTTGGTAACTATGAGGCTAAGGTTTAGGTTGAGAGTGGATGGGAATCGACACGTATAATATAACCTCGATGATTTTTGCACAAACGCAGAACTTCGCTTCGGGACCAACTTAATTACTGATTTTTAATAACCTTAAATTGATCTTGGAGTGTCACTCGCGTCTTCCGCTCGGTGGTGTCTGCAGTTTCCGTTAGTGTTCAGTACGGTCACCAGAATGGACATGTATGTACAAAACTAAGCGAACCTACATGACACATTGATCGCATTGACCCTCTTTTCCTGCAGCACATGTATTGTGAAGCGCTTGCTGAAAAGCATATAAATGTAACCACTAGTGTACATGCAGCGTGTAGCGGAAAAAGGACTCTGCTTCCAAGTAAGTATGAAAACGAAATGAAAAAGCAGGACACTAGTACACTGTAACCGGGAAACTCGTGCTTCTCAGATATGTAGAATAGGTAGGTATGTAGAAACAAAACTTGGACTAAAAAAAATTGTCACTGCGTTGGGGACAGGGGTGTACTAGAAAAGATTTCGGGACAAATTACAAAAGCGATTTCGCGATTAAAGTAATACGGCGATATATCTGGAATTCCTCAGACAGGAGACGTTATATTTTCTTTTTCAGCTTGCCCAGCCAATTCGTCTGCTGCTGCATTATGTCGGGGAAAATTACGATGACGTCTTGTACGAACAAGGAGATGGTATGTGTATTGTGAGAAAAAAAAGAGCAAGCGTCAAAACTAGTGAGAAATAAATGTGAAAATTTCATATAGAACATACACTAGGAACGTCACCGTCGAATTTCCTTTGGTATGACAAATCCTTGTCACTAGTACTATACAGTACAGGTCTTAACATTAACATTTTTTTTTTTAAAAATGGTAAATCTGAATTGCAGTTCAGAAACGGAATAGTACAAAATTTTAAATTGGACATTCACCAATATTTTAATGACCGCTGAGATATCCATAATTAGAATCGGTCTATTCTGTGAAATAGACTGTACAAAGATTTTTCAATAGATGTTGGCACACAAATGCAGTTTAGATTTGGAGGTGTTCTCCCAGAAGATATGGAGATCAACATTTACGTGCGTGCGGCCCAACTGGAACATCCATAAATGTGATCACTTGTGTATTATTTTTTTAATAGCTTATAAAAGACGTAGTATCGTCCCGTCAAAACCTAGCTTTGTACATTCATTTTGTGAATCGACTGTATACCTGACGTTCGTGCATGTCATGTTTATTATTCAAGCAATAGCTTTTGTAAGCAATTGTTGCCGAAAAAGTGGTTTCGTAGTTTAAAATACTAGTGTACAGTGTAGGGCATTTCTCTAGCTAAGGTTCCGATATGTTTACCCTATCTACACCTTAGCGGATCCAACAAATGTTTATGTGCTTCTTGTCTGAAATGGTTGCGGCGGCAAGCCACCGCATCCAATCAAAATGAAGTAGTTCAACTTTGAACACTATTCTTACATGATCGAAATAAGGGGAGCACACAACTTGAATGGACTCGTACTTAGGCATTTGTTGTCTGCCAGTCTGTGTTTGTCAAACACTATTCATTAAAATACACCAGTAATGGCTTAACACTCTTACGTCGTAATACTGTCGAAGTCAATTGCCTTCACCATTTTCTGCCGATGTATAATGCACCGCTATTACACACTATTGGTTATTTGGCATTACACACTAAGGGAGGCAAATCATGAAATTTAATTGATGTCTCTAGGACAAAGCACTAAAACGATCTGCCAAAGTATAGATAGAGGTAATGTATCTGAATCATGGCTACCGAAGATGGAAGTAGGGAAAGTATATTCAGTTGTAAATGACTATTTCAACGTTTATATAAAGCAGGATCACATTTTATTCCTTCAGTTCTAAAGTTGCCATTCTTATCAAATATTCTCAAGTTTATTTGTCAAATATCAAATATTATGTCTTCAACAACTTTGTATTTGTAAGATTTTATCCTTATCGTTTATCCTTATCAATTCAATCATTCACAGTTCATGATAATTTTAGGGATCAATTACCAATTGAAATTCATTCATAATCCTATGTATTGCCAAGTGAATTCATTTATAATTCTATTCTTGCACAAGAACCAGTTTTGTTCTTTAAGTGTTGTTTGGCATACTCTCTGAAGCATGCTGTATGCAAGAATATATAAATGTAGACATACTGAATAATTTCCAGGATTGAAAATTATAACATTTTCAGAATCTGATGAAAGTCTTTTCTTTGTAGCCCCAGATTACAGCAGAGAACAATGGATGAGTGTCAAAAATAGTCTTGGGCTGCCTTTCCCAAATGTAAGTAATTTATTATGGACACTATCTGAGTGGTCCTGATCTGATGGTACTACTTTGAATTGTATGATTGAGGTACGGTGGAGATGAGGCTTGGGTGGTGCTGAGTATAGACACTTCAGTACAGATCTGTTTGCTTGTACCAAGGGTAGAGTTGTAGTTGAGAAGAAAAGGGGAGGATGTCATCTGTACACCCCGAAGGCAGCTTATCTTTAAAATTAAAATTAATTCAGCAGTAAGGTATTGGAAATTCTTTCTAAATACATAAAGGGAACGTATTCTTTTAATGTAAAAATTCTCCGCGTTTTTACTAGAGCTTACAAAATTCTTTTTAACTTTCAGCTGCCGTACTATATAGATGGAGACATAAAAGTCACACAGAGCAATGCAATCATACGCTACATTGCCCGCAAACATGATCTATGTAAGTACTTTTATCATGCTAAGTGACAAAGTAATTGAAATGAGTGGATATTTTATCATGCCAATTAACATTAAAATGAGACTATATTATTGAAATGAGTTGATATTTTATCATGCCTATTAACATTAAAATGAGACGATATTTTATATTGCCTATTAACATTTGAATAAGAGACGATATTTTATATTGCCTATTAACATTGAAATGAGATATTTTATAATACCTTTTAACATTGAAATGAGACTATTTTATCATGCCTATTAACATTGAAATGAGACTATTTTATCATGCTTATTAACATTGAAATGAGATATTTTATAATACCTTTTAACATTGAAATGAGATTATTTTATCATGCCTATTAACATTGAAATGAGACGATATTTTATATTGCCTATTAACATTGAAATGAGATATTTTATAATACCTTTTAACATTGAAATGAGACTATTTTTTCATGCCTATTAACATTGAAATGAGACTATTTTTTCATGCTTATTAACATTGAAATGAGACTATTTTATCATGCCTATTAACATTGAAATGAGACGATATTTTATATAGCCTATTAACTTTGGTATAAGAGACGATATTTTATATTGCCTATTAACATTGAAATGAGATATTTTATAGTATCTTTTAACATTGAAATGAGACTATTTTATCATGCCTATTATCATTGAAATGAGATGATATTTTATATTGCCTATTAACATTGGAATAAGAGACAATATTTTATATTGCCTATTAACATTGAAATGAGACTATTTTATCATGCCAATTAACATTGAAATGAGATGATATTTTATCATGCCTATTAACAATTGAAATCGGTGGATATCAGAAGTCAGCTGATAACAGTAAGCATTTGCCATTAAAGTTTAAGATGATAGTTTGTCATTATTTTTCTTTTTAGCTATATTTTGTTTATAGCGTGAAAAAATTGAGTATCCAGCAAGAAATGTGTTCATGACATACTTCAAATATGATGCAAGAGCGAAAGAATGAATAGATGAACAGTTGTGGACTTGTTATAATCTCAAATTCTGAAGTACCTTTACTTGCAATATTGTTATTTTTAGTTCCGCAATGTTGGAAACATACATTCATCCTAATTGTAACATGTATAACTTCTCAAGTTAAGATAACTCATCTGAGGCAACAGTTTTAGAACTGTATCAGATATCTAGCTCATCCATGGCTTTCAGTTTAGACTTGTATCATCTAGCTCATCCATGGCTTTCAGTTTACACTTGTGTCAGCTAACTTATCCATGGCTTGCAGTTTAGACTTGTATCATCTAGCTCATCCATGGCTTGCAGTTTAGACTTGTATCATCTAGCTCATCCATGGCTTTCAGTTTAGACTTGCATCATCTAGCTCATCCATGGCTTGCAGTTTAGACATGTATCAGATATCTAGCTCATCCATGGCTTGCAGTTTAGACTTGTATCATCTAGCTCATCCATGGCTTGCAGTTTAGACTTGTATCAGCTAGCTCATCCATGGCTTTCAGTTTAGTCTTGTATCATCTAGCTTATCCATGGCTTGCAGTTTAGACTTGTATCATCTAGCTCATCCATGGCTTTCAGTTTAGACTTGTATCATCTAGCTCATCCATGGCTTGCAGTTTAGACTTGTATCATCTAGCTCATCCATGGCTTTCAGTTTAGACTTGTATCATCTAGCTCATCCATGGCTTGCAGTTTAGACTTGTATCATCTAGCTCATCCATGGCTTGCAGTTTAGACTTGTATCATCTAGCTCATCCATGGCTTGCAGTTTAGACTTGTATCATCTAGCTCATCTATGGCTTTCAGTTTAGACTTGTATCAGCTAGCTCATTCATGGCTTGCAATTTTGACTTGTATCAGCTAGCTCATCCATGGCTTGCAGTTTAGACTTGTATCAGCTAGCTCATCCATGGCTTGCGGTTTAGACTTGTAACAGCTAGCTCATTCCTTGTTGGAAGTATAGATTTGTATCAGCTGGCTTATCCATGGCTTGCAGTTTAGACTTGTATCAGCTAGTTCATTTCTTATTTTGAAGTATAGACTTGTATCAGCTAGCTCATTCCTGGTTTGAAGTATAGACTTGTATCAGCTAGCTTATTCCTTGTTTGAAGTATAGACTTGTATCAGCTAGCTCATTCCTGGTTTGAAGTATAGACTTGTATCAGCTAGCTCATCCATTGCTTGCAGTTTAAACTTGTATCAGCTAGCTCATTCCTGGTTTGAAGTATAGACTTGTATCAGCTAGCTCATTCCTGGTTTGAAGTATAGATTCATATTAGCTAGCTCATCCATTGCTTGCAGTTTAAACTTGTATCAGCTAGCTCATTCCTGGTTTGAAGTATAGACTTGTATCAGCTAGCTCATTCCTGGTTTGAAGTATAGACTTGTATCAGCTAGCTCATTCCTTGTTTGAAGTATAGACTTGTATCAGCTAGCTTATTCCTTTTTTGAAGTATAGACTTGTATCAGCTTGCTTATTCCTTTTTTGAAGTATAGACTTGTATCAGCTAGCTCATTCCTGGCATAAGGTTTAGACTTGTATCAGCTAGCTCATTCCTGGCATAAGGTTTAGACTTGTATCAGCTAGCTCATTCCTTGTTTGAAGTATAGACTTGTATCAGCTAGCTCATTCCTGGCATAAGGTTTAGATTTGTATCAGCTAGCTCATTTGTGGTTTGAAGTATAGACTTGTATCAGCTAGCTCATTCCTGGCATGAGGTTTAAATTTTATCAGCTAGCTCATTTGTGGTTTGAAGTATAAACTTGTATCAGCTAGCTCATTCCTGGTTTAAAGTATAGACTTGTATCAGCTAGCTCATTCCTGGTTTGAAGTATAGACTTGTATTAGCTAGCTCATTTGTGGTTTGAAGTTTAGATTTGTATCAGCTAGCTCATCCATGGCATGAGGTTTATATTTGCATCCAAAACCTGATCGTTGGGTTGAGGTTCTGACTTAAGTCTGATAGCTAGCTCCTCCTGACATGAAGTTTAAACTTGGATGAAATGGCTTATCCCAGGCTTAAGGTCTACTTTCAGATAGCTCATCGATGGCTTGAGGGTTAGACTTGTATCAGATAGCTTGCTCTTCCCTGGAATGAGTTTTAGTCTTTCAGATAGCTCATCCATGGCTTGTGATATGTAAAACGTCTCAAGCTCAGATAGCTTATCCATGGCTTGAGGTTTACATAGTTGTATGCACAGGTGACTGTTTTCTATATAGTAGGAAAGACTGAACAAGAAAAGGTGGCCGTAGATGTCCTGCTGGACCAGGCTATGGATTTTAGGAATGCACTTGTCAATTTAGTCTACTTTGGTGACTATGTAAGTAATATTTTTGCTGCATACTTTTCCTGCATGGTGACTGTTGGAACTCTCATCTGGTAAAGTCAGAAAAAATGTCGACTAAAGAAACAATTACATATGAGTTAAAACCAAAGTAGGCACATTTTATACTTTTTCTTACTAATATTTCAAGTGAAGAACATCTTTTTATATTACAATAATGAATGAAAAATATTTACTTGCATTAAATTTAACACTAGCATTTTGTGTGTGTACGTGTGTGTGTGTCATTTTCTTGTAAACTGTAATTGATTTGTTTTGGTAGATACTTGAGTGATCAATTAGAGATTTTTAAGAGATTATTGAGAGATTTCTCAATGAATGGGTTTAATGCCTTGCCACATGTTTTGATCATGTGCAGTCTTTCTGTTAAAATGGAAAATAATTTAGGTCTTCAAAAAGGAATAAAAAAAGATATGCAACAATTTTGTTTTACAGAAGAAACTCTGTTCTAGGAACTGACAACATGCAGATACAAAATCTGAAAATAATAAGTATACCAGTGTAAAAACACAACAGACATGGATCATTGTAAATGTGTATGTTTATATGAATTTGATTTTCATTGTAAAAATATTTTTAAATGCTTTGACTAATTTTACAGGAGAAATCGAAGGATGGTTATTTTAAAGAACTTCCTCAGAAGTTGCATGGATTTGAAGCATTTCTTGGAGACAAACCATTTTTCACTGGCAGTAAGGTAAATTTTTGTGTACAATTAAATCCTTATTCTATTATACAGAATAATAAATGTAGATATCAGAAGACAACAATGCTGGCTGATCTATTATGGTTTTTTTTGCCAGTTTTCATTGCAAGGACAAGGTTAATATATGCATTCAACATGCATCTAAGTCCATGCTACCTAGTTTTATTCCAGTTAAGTACCATCCCTTCAGATTTAGTGATATGTACAAGGCTTTGTGAAGGCACAGAGAAAAGGATAAGTTATAGAAGCTTCGGCTAACTTAAATATTGTCACAGGAATGTGAGAACTTGTCCAAGACCAACTTGGATATGATGGTGCACAGGATGCATGCACAGATCAGTTGTGATGAAGACACTAGTAAAATTGAGTAAACCTTGAGATTTTCTATTGAAAGGCCAAAAGGTGATTATTTTAGTTATTTTGTATTGAAAGAGCAAAAGGGGTTTCTTTTGTAATATTGTATTGAAGGGCCAATAGGGGATTCATTCAGTGATTTTTTAATGAGGTGTCAAAAGGGGGATTATTTTTCAGTAAACTTGTATAACATTAGTAATGAATATCCTATACATTCCTCCATTTTAGGTCTTGTATATTTGATATACTCCATCTTTTTTACTCCCAAATCTTTTGTAATAATTGCCCACTAAAACCTAGAGTAAAATTGTTAGAAAGGCCATAATTAGATGGGTTTTTTTTATAAATGAGTGCCAGAAGGTAGTATGCTGGATATGCAGTCATAATGGTGCAGATTTAAATCCTGCTCAGATCATGCCAGCTCCTGGGTATAGCATTTCAAGCCATTTTACACCAGCATGATGAAACTTTTGATTTATTGATGAGCCATTGAACATATAAGACTTATTTTCCAACCATTTTATAGATTTTTAATGAAATTGAAGGTGCCTTTTTAAACAATTTTTTCCTTTGTTTTTAATTGAAAAGTTTTAATTGCCTTTCAAATACTTTTTTCAAGATTACAGCTCCAGACTTTGTGCTATATGAACTTTTGGACCAGCATCGGTTGATGAAGGAAGGTTGTCTAACAGATTTCCCCAAGCTTTTGGCATTCTTGGACAGGATCGAGGCTGAACCTAACATCAAAGCTTACATGGCTTCTGACAAATTTATCCGGAGACCAGTCAATGGCAAAATGGCTCAGTTCAAGTAACTTGCAAGACACTGGTGGAGTTGGGGAAATTTTGAAACATTCCCAAGAAAAGAACTTATTCATTAGGGTTTTAAGACTTGTGAAAAGTATGATCATCTTGTAGCTTTTTTCAAGCGAAGACTTAAAAACCTGTAATTTGAACATTAGTCCATGATTTGAATATATTCAGGAAGTTTACAGTATATCTATAGAGATTAAATGTTCTCAAAATATGCAAGGTAGATGCATATGCATATAAATGGATCCCAGCCACTAAAATCTGTAGAAGAATGTTTTATATGTATGTATGTGCTTTGCTTTTACTACATTGGACATTTTTAAAAAATTGTAATGATGTTAAAAATAAACCATTGAGAATCAGATTAAACTAGGAATAGACCAATGCAAAATCTGTAATTTAACAGTTGTTGCTTTTTGTTTTGAATTTCAGGGTAGTTTCCCTGAGCATTGTTTTTGACGTACTTATAATATGTTTGCATGGGAATCTAGAGACAAGACATTTGTTTTGATATGGCTGGTTTTTATTCCAAATATTTGTTCAGCTACTTCATATAAAGTGCAGGATTTGTTTTTCAATATTTTTTAAAAAGAGAATCATATCTAATAAATATACAAAATTAGCAGACGTTTTCCCATGGTGCATCTTAATGTCCTTTTGGAGGTGGTCTTCAAATTCACCAAATACAATTATTACATCTAGAAAAGTCTGCTCAACTTCTGATCAGTTAATGTATTAAGTATTTTTAATGGTAGACAAATGAAAAAGCTAATGTAAAGTATTTTTTTAAAGTTCCTGAAGAATGCAGAATTGCTGAAAGTTTGGAAGTGTAGATAGAAAATGTGTATTGGCTGGATGCTACATTGATCGTTGATAGAAAACTGAAAATTTTTATTGCTTGCAGAATTTTATAATCTTACAAATACATGAGCATGGAAACTGTTTTGAAATTTGCTTTGTTGTTGGTGCAACAACCAGCAAGTACTAATAAACAAGATGGGAAATGCAATTGCTTTTCTCATAAAATTTTAAATTTAAAAATCCCACTACCTTGCTGCTGTATTAAAAATGCATACAAAGACAAAATCCATTTACTCAGTCTTGGTTTAACATCAATCCCTTCATACACTCAACCAGCATGACTGGTATTTCAATATTTTGTATCTTTTTTTTATTCCATAAAGGAGAACTGAAACAAATATATTTCCTTTTGTGTGTAATTCTCTACAAATTTGAATTGGACTGTAATGTACTAATTGTAGGCAGGTAGTGAATATATTGTGCAGACGATACCTCGATTCCATAAATTTCCGAGTTTTGAGGAGGAGGCAGATCATGTAGTCCAATGACAATACTAGCCAGTCCTCGAATAGAAACATGGCAAGTGAGACAGACAGAAGGAGACCAGATTTGGGTTGAACATTAAATAAGTTGAATCTATTTCCGAGAAATGCTGATAACTATATCTAAACTGTGTGTTAAGAATTTAAAAAAAAACAATGTGTAATTTTAAAATAAATACTTGTACATTGTTTGCTGTGCACAAATGTGTTAAAGATTAAGTGATGATGCCCAATGTAAAAATTAAATGTACCACAATGCAATAAATTCATTTAAGAAGGATGAGATTCAGTCGTATTTTATGTAAATGACATATTTATTACCTACCCCAACACACCAGCTGATGACTAATATTTGAAAAATATACATCCAACATGGAGAGATAACACTGAATTCTGGGCGAAGAGACTAGATCGAGTACCGATTTATTTGCAACAATATTCATTACCGGGGAGGTCGTAACTTTGCATTACTTTTTCACCCCACCCCCCACAAATAAATCTGCAAAGCAGAAATCACAAGTAAACATTAAGAAGCTTCCTCCTGTATTGGTTCAATTAGTGTAATTTGCACGCAGGCTACAATTTGAATATTTACAGATCTGATAATATATGCATGTCTGGTATAATAGTTTATGTACTGCAATGGTCAGTGCTCAAAGAAAATGTTTTTTAGGCACAGGTCTCTGGTTAGTGACTTGAATGAACTCACAAGCCCTGACTGAAATTCCACAAGACCAGACTGGTAATACCTGTCAACACTAAAGCAGGGAGAAAAACCTCCCGATTTGGGGGGTATTTCCACACCTACTTCCCGATCTAGTAATCTCTCCATTTTTCCCAGTGAACTCCCGATTATTACATTGTCAGCCAGTTTTATTTCTCAGAAGAAAAAACACCAAACCAAACATAAATAGATATAAGGCATGCAATCCACAGATGCCATATTCTATTTTATCACTTGTGAATATTGTAGTGATAAAATCAGTGCCGGATTTAGGCATAAGCTACACGAGCTACAGCTTAGGACCTTTCAGCCTGAAGGGGTGTTCAAATTTATTTTATGCTAAATAGGGCTTCTACAGCTTGGGGCCTTAAATGTCTAAATCCGGTACTGGATGAAATAATTAATATCACATCAGTTCTTTTCTTCAATAAATAGAATGTTAAGATTAAACATTATTCACGTAAATTTCAGATTTTTAAAACAGCTACAACAGTGCTATATTTAAAAAAAAACAATAAAAAATCAAATTGTCACCATTTAGCGTAAATCCTACGAATGATCACTGTGAATGCTGTGTAATTCTCTCTGCAAACAAAATCGCATCTCCATTTCCGCCAAAGATACTCGGCCAGTTAACACCTGACATCTAATCTACCATATATGTAAAGTTTAATTACCATAATTAAATTAAAAGAAGGAATTAAACAAAACTATACCATGCAGTATATGTGACACGAAAAACTAATTCAGAATAAATATTTTCATTCAGTAAACAGTGTTACATGGCTCAAGACTTAGACCTAAGGAAATAAAGTGTGACATAAAACTTGGGGGAAAACACTTATTTGCCAACCAATTGCTGGTGTTCACATGCACACACTGTCAAACACGGTCCGAACAGCAGTCGTTTTCACAAGATAATTACAAGGACATGGATTAACTGTTAATTAGTCAAACTGGCTTTATTGCTTGTGTACTTAAATCAAACGTTTAGCTATTTTGTAGTTTAGCCACAGCTGACCAGAAGAATATTAAAAAGGGTCTTGTCCTAGGCGGTTATAAGGCGTATCACAGGCAGCAGCAGCGAGGGCGAATCATATAACTTTATCAATTAGAGATTTAGCTGAAAAATAGTTAGCTACAAAAACGAAAATACAAACGTCAATAACGTCAAACCGAAGTCTCTAACCTACCCTAAACATTCATATTTGGGTTAGCTTTTTATTGTTAGTTTATTTTTGACAGTTATTTTGGGGGGGTTGTTTTTTTTATGGCGTGTTTGATTTTATGTAACCGCTCACTCTTTGTCGTCGCCCTCCTTGCTGCTGTGTGGGTGTGGCTTAATTAAATCATTATTATATCAATAATGGAATTTAACATAGGTAGATTAGCTCGACAGAGTCAGTTAAATATACATCCATGTTCCCGATTTGTCAAGCAAAAATTACAAGAATATAAACAAACACAGGAAGAATTTGCCGAAGAAACAGAACAGTTATTTAAACTGGTTACACAGGCTACCATAGGTCTTCTTCCCATGTTAGAGCAAACCGCTAAAGCAAATGGAAAAATAGCAGAGAGAACTGAAGAAAACAAACCAATAGATTCTAAGAGAACTTCCAGGTGAAATAGTTGCTGCTCCACCAATGCGAGAAATACTTGAAGGTATTGACCAAGCTCGTGCTGAAAAAGGTGATATAAAGGATCATATACCAGAACCAGAACTTAAACCAAAACGAGTCAAAACTTAAGTGAATGATAAATTTACCGAAAGGAATATTTCCTTCATAAATAAAAATATTGACGCACTAAGATTACATGTTCTTGCCATGCTCAGCTTTGATCAGAGAGAAAAGTTTATAAAACTTAAGTATGCCGATGATAATGCAAGTCGTGAAATCTGGCACAAATGGATATTTCGGATACATTACGAAGTTGATCAGGCAGGAAATGATGATCCAAGATATATTGCATTTGATGATGGAATAAAAAAAATATCTTAAACAGTTACAACAACAACCACTCCAAACAACAGGTGAGGAAAAAGAATTGTAGGATTAAAATTCTGACACCGGCGCCACTGAAAGTGGTCTTCATACAGGTACCATGGGAAGTGGTCTTATTACCTCATGCCCCAATAACACCCTTGCCTATGCTCAACGATTGGAAATTCTGATTGGCGGAAAGCGAGCTAGTAATATTTCCCCAGAAATAATTAATGAAGCAGCTGATATTTGTCAGAGATTATTTACAGGTGGTATCATGGATATTAATGTTTATCGATTTCTCATCGATGAAATCGTCGATGATTACCACAGTGATTAAGAGTATTGGGTGTGGCTTAATTAAATCATTATTATATCAAAAATGGAATCTCACACAGCTAAAACAGTTCGACAGCGACTAGAGACAATTGAAAATTATCTTCCAGTCAATGATTCTGTCAAACAAAAATTACAAGCGCGTCAGGAGTCTCATGTGGAAATTACAGAAGGAGCAGAACAATTATTTAAACTTGTTACGAAGGCTACGAAAGACCTACTTCCTGCGTTGTGGAAAACTGCTAAAGCAACTGGAAAAAATAGAAAGAACTGAGAAAACAAAAAAGATTCTACGAGAGCTTTCGGCTGGAATAGCTGCGGCTCAGCCACCAATACAAGAAGAAATACAAGTACTTGAGAGTGTTGACAAAGTTCGTGATGAAGTAGGTGATGTAAGGGATCTTGTTACTCCAAAACCAAAACCAACGCTACCAGCCCGATTTACCGAAGAGGGTCGTAGGATACTTCGAGAAAATATTGTAGCGGTTACGTGACAAGGGCTCGTACTAAGTAACAAAGAAAATATTGAAAGCCAACAAGCTTTGTATATTTTAAGAAAACAATTTATTTCTCTAGACAACAATGTAAAAATTGGTAAATAGGACTTACAGTTTGTGAATATAATCTAAAATTTAACCCTAAGAATAAACACACAAGTCCTATCACTAAATAGTTCTATTAGAATCCAGGTTCGAGTCCAGACGACGTACAAATATGGAAGTCGATGACGTCAGATGTGGTCCAATAAACGAATATACACAATTCCGCACTTGAATAACAGTCTTTATTTCCGAATAATTCGAGAATAACTTTTCAAGCATATCTTTCAGAATTTTTTGTATAAGAAAGTCAACTTGTTGAGTTTCCAGGAAAACAAATTATTAAATCCAAAAATCAGATAAAGAACAAACAATCTGGCGATAAATAAAAACTACGCCTTGTTCCTTCAAGATGTTAGAATGAATTTGCTCGACGAATACTAAAAATGCGCATTTAAAATCCCATAACATCATTTCAAGTCTCGCGAAATTGGTCATGTGGTATCTTACTACACGAACTTTAGCACGCACACCAATTTGTCCCCACTTAAGAACTAAAAATAAAAAACGTTGCTTACAAATAGTGATCATGCAAAGAGTGTATGCCCCTGATACTGACCAATCATTTTAACTTCCTGTTGAAGCTGATGCCAATCCAAGACATACTAGGTTACTAAAAATAATTCTCTAGTAATACTTCTTCGTCTTAAATAAAAGGGCCCCGAGTGGCCAAGTGGTCTAAAGCGCTGTCCGTTACGGATCACTGCCATCTCACCTCAGTCTGCGTGGGTTCTAGTCTAGGATTCGGCGAATGTGGATATGTGAGGAAGCTTGCCAGTTGCTTCTCGTGGGCCGGTAATTCTTTCCGGTGATTTCACGGTTTCTTCCTCCACCATTAATACTGGCCGCCATGAATCGTGTGCTGAAAAATGGCGTTAAGCCCAACAACAACAACAACAACAACAACAACAACAACAACGTCTTAAATAAACAACATTTGTTAAAAGAAATTATCTTATCACTTAGAAAGAATCCCGAATCCGACAAAAAATATTCATTACAATGCAATGAAACAAAAAGAAATAAAAATAATTTTATAACTTACACACAAGCAATTTAATTTCATAAACGTAACAATAAGTTATAAGATCCAGATACTGTCAATGTTTCGAAAATGGGTTCCTATTTTTTTCGAAAGTCCTTTGGTATATCTAGAATCACTGATAAATATAAAATAATTTTCGAAAATTTTGTGACACAAATCGAAGAAATTAAAAGAGTACCATTATCGCCAGAAAAATCGTCATTCGGCCTATCTCATATTGAGCAAGACAAAAGAACTGGAAATGGTTTTGGAACGGGTACCAGGGGAAGTGACCTTATTACTACATGTCCCAGCAACGTCTGTGCTGATGATGAACGATTAGAAATTCTGATTGGCGGAAAACAAGCTGGTAATAATACTCCATAAATCACTAATGAAGCAGTTGATTTTTGTCAACGATTATTTACAAGCGGTATCAGGGGCATTGATGTTTACCTATCCCTTATCAATGAAATCGCCCATGATTACCGCAGTGATTGATTAATGGTATACAATTAGAGCAGTGACGAGAAAATAAAATGATCATATATAATGCCCACCGTGGACCGATCATGGTCAGGGTGACAAATTCGCGATTACCTACATATAACACGATCTACGGAAATGGACTCGGTGATGTTTCAACATTACCAACATAGACAATAACTGATCCACCAATATGCGGCCGTGAAACAATTGCTGTACTCGATGCTAGATCAAATAATTCCGATGCACCTCATAAAGTTGTACATACGTACACGAGTTCTGTTTTAAATTATCACTAATTGTATAATGGTCGATATTTATGGAAGATCCTCTATCAAAGGCAAGAAAAAAGATGATATTGATTTATTTATTAATAGAGATGGTCTTGCTGATGTTATGAACGTCGCTGAAGTTGACCGGAATGAAGGTGTTATTTCTCAAGATAAATACCGTGTTCTAAAGACGATTACTATAAAGTGAATCGACATAACTCGTTGAGTTCTCGGTGCTAACACGGATAATATTCCAGTATTTACTGACGGCTGTAGGATTAGAGACTAAAATGCATCAATCGAATCTATCAGATATGAAATTATGAAAAGTGTTACTAATAGATTACGATCCACGGTGATACAATGACAGGTCAACTCAACATGAATGGAAATTAAATCATTGTTTTAAGAGAACCAACAAGTGATGAAGATGCTGCAACAAAGAAATATGTAGATGATAAAGATATTATAATCGATGACAAAGTAATCACACTGCGATCTGAATATGATGTTCACGGAAATATTTTGTCGATTGTTAAACAAATGTCGCGGGTGTTTGCTTTAGCTAATTCTTAAACTATTTTCAATCTTTGAATTAACTAATGTATGTATTTTTGTGTTTGTTTTTGGTCAGTCTCTCGAAGTGTAAGAATACATTAGTACCACCTAATTCGTCTAAGTTTATAGCAAAATCATTCCTATGTTGATTAAAAAATGAATGAAGTTCATGTTTTTGGTTTTCTGTCATATCTGAAGAGTGTAAACCAAAATTAATTGGTTCTTGTGGTTTACTAGATTGTGCCCTCATGAGGTAAAATGTGACATTCCTGTCAAGAGTGTCCTCAGTAATTGTAAATATTTTTTGTGGGTGTAGTTCGTCCACGCATACTAATATGGTATTGGCAGGTACATGCATTGGCACTGGCGTTGGGTTAACAATTTGCCACCAGCTCATACAATTTGGGAAATGTTTCATTTTTTAAAACTGACGTGAATTTAACCGTGCACGATGGAGAAATTTTAAATTAATGACCAAAATTGTCGCGCCCGTGTCTGCTAATGCATGTGTTCGTTTGTCTCTAACAAATATTGGAACAAATTTTTGGGAATAAGTGTGACTAAGATAATTTGTGGCTGTTGGTTGTACTCACGACAGGTTTGTATCCTCTCATGAGATGCGCATTCCTATTGTTTACGTGTTGTCAAGACACACGCGAAAAGTGACCTATCTTGTAATAATAGTGACACTGTGCATTGATTGCTCTGCAGACTGTACGTAATATACATAGTCCGCCACATCCAAAACAAGTAGTGCGAGGACGACTTAGTTGTTGCGGCTGATAGTAGCGCATACCGTGAGGTAATGGATGTGAGTAGTTATTACCATGATAATTGTTTTGGAAGGTTGTTGGTTTTGTCGGAAATCTTTTATTTTGTCTGTAATAGATACTGCACTGTAAGTAGTTTGAATTTTGATGGCGAAATTTCTGTTTTGTGACATTAATATGTGAATGTATTTGTGAGCACGAATTGTTGTCTTGGTTTTGTTTTGAATTTGCAACCTTAACTTCATCTTTAAGTTGTTTTACTTCATTTAAAATCGTGCAAAAGGTAGATAGATCAGTGTTATCAACAGAGTGGCAATGGATTTTTCTGCTAAAACTGCTGCCTGGTGTAAATCTGCCATGTTTGTTGGATTTTTTGTTCATTACGATTCTTTTTACAGAAGGTTTCAATCCATTCAATGCCACTGGTAATAAAACTTAATCTGGGATAGTTTTGTTAGTTGCGATTTGCAAAAGGCGACTTAGTGCATAACTGTCTCAGAATACCCTTGCTGAGTTTGCACAATTTATAGATCTAAAATGGCATGAAATCTAGATCTGAAGGCTGTGACTAGAATGTATCAATTGTTTGTAACACCCTCTAGTATGTTATCGTACCAGATTTTAGCATGATCTTGAAGATGAAAAGAAAATGCATTCAAAACTTTAGCTTCTAATAATTCATAAAACTGAGCCCATTGTACAAAATGTTCTAACAATTTAAGGATTTTGAGACTGATCACCAATAAAAAATATCTAATTTGATAGCAGAAGACATACCTGCTTGTGAGAATCGGTTGTTTCCAAAGATATTTGCACTCCTAGAAATATGTTCTGGCAGAGTTAGAGTTACATGTACTGATCTAGACAGCTGAACCCTGAATGTTCTAGTTTCTGATACAGCGGTAACAGTTTGTGTAATATTCAGTGGGTTTGCCATGAAAAGAGTACTTTTTGGAGTCACAATTACAGGTGAAATTGTCTCAGGTTCCGGTGACTTGCTTGAACTTTCGAACGTTGATAGGGTCAAATCAATTGGACGCTGGGGCGCTGGTGCTAGACTGGGTGTTGGCACGGTACCTGTTGAACTTTTTGGAATTGCCTGTAAGGTTGACAATGGTGAATAAAATGTGACTGGCGATGTATTGATAGTTGCTGCACCTTCCAACTTGAGCAGAGGTGTTGGAATCTGGGATTTGTCTTATGAATATGGTGGCACTGTCGCTTCTGTAGTTGATGTAGCATAGCCAGGCTAAGTGAAGTCTGTCGGTCGCAGGAGTTCGGTATGAGTCTATTCCATAGATCATAGTTATGCGGAGTGACTCCTTTATTCATGATATTCGTCCACCACTTATTATAATAAGATTTTTTTTTTTTATCATAAGCTTCTTCTCATTCCCTGCTATGGGAAAGAAATACTAGTAACTTTAAGAGATGCCTTTGCCCATGATGAGAGAGAGAGAGAGAGAGAGAGAGAGAGAGAGAGAGAGAGAGAGAGAGAGAGAGAGAGAGAGAGAGAGAGAGAGAGAGAGGGAGAGAGAGAGAGAGAGAGAGAGACAGAGACAGAGAGAGAGAGACAGAGACAGAGAGAGACAGAGAGAGAGAGAGAGAAGAAAGTTTATGCATAGGTTGAATGTGTCACGCATAATGGTGTAGATACGGGGACAATTGGCACAGCAAGAGTACTGGATTGGCTATAAGAGAAGACAGAGTCGTTCTGACTCTGGTAGCAAGCGAACTGATTTGCGTAAGCTTGATTCTGTATTTATACAGGAACGCATAGTCCCATGGCCAAAAAAGAAAAAAAAACGTTAGATGTTGCTTCTTTTGCCTTGAATCAGAACGAGAGTCCTGTCTAATCTTTACTGAAACTGAGTGTGTTAAGCTACGTCATTACACAAATAATATTTTGCCTCATCAGCTGATGGGTCTTGTCACTTATTCACTCAAAAGGAATTTTAGGAACTTGGTCTATCCGTTCTGCAAATTTTGCTGACTTGGCATATAATGTATAATACGGGAGGAGGATTTTCACTTGCTTGTAAGGGAGTAATCGTTTCTAAAATAGTATATAGTTGTAATACGAAAATAAATAATATTACTCATAATATATTTTAGTAGAAATTTACTTTCAATATAATTTAATGAAAGAATAATACTTTTAATACAATTTAGAGAAAATTTGTGCTAATGGACATTTATTTTGATCAATATTTACTGGTCTAAGTATGTTATGCCTTTTGAATATTTCGGAGAGAAGTAAGATGGGTCTTCGTCATGGGAAATTACATTATATCAATTACATCAAATTTGTTTTATTCTCAAGCATCTTGATGTCAAACAATTTTGTTGATTTGATCAATTTGACAACCTTCTCATTTAAATGCAAATGGATCATATTGCAATAAAAAGCAAACACCAAACTAAATCAGTGCAGTTGATTTGTTGCATCATATTGCAATAAAAAGCAAACACCAAACTAAATCAGTGCAGTTGATTTGTTAATGCCTTTCTTATAAATATATTTGTGTAAAATATTTCTCTTTATAATGTATTATTTAAATGTATGCAAAAGAGCAAGGATAAAAATAGGGATATGATGTTATGTGATTATGATGTTTAACATAGCTTTAACAATTTTTCAGTCATATCGCTACGATGTCTGCAGTGAGGCAGTTTATAGTGATGTCTAGCACTGGGGCATCATACCGTAGACATGAAGCATGATGTTCCACCCAGTCATATTATGCTGACACCAGGCCGACCAGTCCTAACACTTACCTCTTAATGCTGAGCGCCAAGCAAGGTAGCTGTTAGTACCATTTTTGTAAGTCTTTGGTAAGACTCGACCAGGGATAGAACCCACGACCTCTCGCATCCGAGGCGGACGCTCTAAGCACTAGGCCAACGAAGCGGTAAAGGGAAAAAAAGCATATTATTATATACAATTTTTAAAAACTCCGTAGAATACAGAATTAGAGATACCAACATGGTACATAAATCCTGGCATGTAAGTTTTTTCAAGACAGCATTATATTTTGTGTTCTAGAAAGGTATTCAATTCAATAAATTGGCAAATTACATCAGTATCCAAGTTGTTGAGGTCTATTTCTTAACAAAGGACATTCACAGTATCGTCAATCATATCTGGCACTTACTCGTCTGCTTACGTTAGCATCTCCCAAGTTTACATTTGGATACCCTCATAACTTAAATTTACACCATTTGTCTGAATGTTGCATTCTTACATAATGTAACTGCAGCACTAATAGTGGGATCATCTGGCCATGAATTGGTAAAACCAGTCTGACCATCTTCAATAATAATTAAACAATGTCTGATGTCATTTGCCAATTTACTGAATTTAATACCATTTTAGAACCACAAATATAATGCTGACTTGAAATTTGTTTCAATGCATTTTATTGCCATAATAGGTTCCAACGGGACTGGGCACAAGTTCTAGTAACTTAAATTATCCCTCTCCTTACATGATATAAGTATTGCAACATATTCAACATAAAAATGAATAATGATGAGAGAGAGAGAGAGAGAGAGAGAGAGAGAGAGAGAGAGAGAGAGAGAGAGAGAGAGAGAGAGAGAGAGAGAGAGAGAGAGAGAGAGAGAGAGAGAGTTATTGAAATCGTCCAGTAGCGATAATATATTTGCATAAATGATGCAAAATTCTATATTTTTTATTTGCATCGCCCTTTTCCAAAGCAGTAAATCTAAGCTAATAGTTGCATATGACATTGAAAGTAAATTTCGCTTCAACCCAACTATTTCTCTACTGAACTTGGGACATAAAAAAGTGCATCATGGTCTTGATCCCACTGTATGAACAAAAAGGAGTGTCATCAAGTTAATCTCGGTAAAGATCAGCTTTTAATGAACTTACATTGTGTCGTAATCTAAAATGGATAATATCCCGTGTTTTATTAATAAAACTTGTCATTTTGCTAGATACAAATTTTGGACTCAAACTTTTTCAAAGCACTGTAAGACATACTAAATTGAGTATCTGGTTTGAGATTTTCCATAGAGATACTGTTGAAGGTATAAAAGATGATTTGGTAAAATGTAGACTGAAACTGCAAATTACTATATTATTTGAACGTCAAAGGTTAATATATGCTTGTTAGGACACAGACTGACTTGAAATAACTTTACCATCATTGGTTACATGGAAGCGCTGTTATATTATATTATTATATATATATATATATATATATATATATATATATATATATATATATATATATATATATATATATATATATATATATAAATGCAGAAATTTTAAATTTAATGAATATAATATGCATTTTAAATTAAATATCAAATACTTCAAAGGTAAAAATGAAAAAAGTTAGATTAGTTGTTGGAGAGTTTACTTAAATGATAATTCAGCTAGAACAGAAAATGAAAATTTAATGATAACAGCAATGTAGATTATGCTATCGTTTTACTTACCAACAGTTATTAATGCATGGGGAGGGGGCAACTATAATGCGACGAAAACAAAATTAGCACGAGAAATCAATAAATACACTGAGTCAGTTTATATGCACTGCTGTTCATACTGGCCTGTGTTATATAAAGTTAGCTTTATGTTTTATTTATTGAAACAATGGAAAGTTAATTTGGTTAAAAGATTTAAATACAATAGGTTATATTAAATCACAACAACAACATTTACCAGTGTTTTATTGATTTTCAGGTTGAAACAATTTTAGTTTTTTAAATCTGCTGCCTTATCATATATTAAGTTTTGTGTAATCTATGTACTCAAAATGGATTTCATTCCTGTCCAGTGCCAAATAGTTGCACTGAAGATCATATGCAGAAATTGAATCAATATGCTTAACCTGTGAAAACTATCAAAAAATGAATGTTTGTAATGAGAATAATCACAAAAATACAATTATCTTTGTCAGTGACATAATTTAATTAAGTTATTACTAAAATTTATTCACAACAAGCATGCATAACAGTATGTAAAAAAACAAACATTTAACATTATGCAAAAGGCACTACAGGCATTATACTAAATATATTATCTGTGTCAAAACTATTCAATATACATGTACTGGTAAATATATTATTCTGTATCACAGTTACATTAAAACTTAATAAATTTGACATGCTCTGACAATTGTTGGAATGGAGTGCTGCAAAAGTATACACATTTTCTTCCATTTTGTTTTCATAAATACATGTAAATACAAACAATTTTTAAACCGAAGACTGCTTCTTATTTATAGGGGTTTATATTTTAATATTCCACATAGTATGAGTAATAGTCCAAGTGTATGCATATAGATTCATAACTGTAGTTAGACACATACAAAAGGCATTAAACTCATTAGGAACATACTGCACCAGATAATGTCCATTTCAAATGACTCTAAAGCCTCTGGTTTGTTATTATATCATAATAATGTCACTGTATAAAGACTCAATGACATATTATCACTAAAAGCAGTAGCAACATAAATAATTAATTCTGCTGAAACCAAATGATTTCTTAATTTTTTTTATAGTTACTCTAATGTTTTACTTGCTGAAATGAAATTTCTGGAATTCAAAACATGACTATTTCTTCCTTTCAATTGCTGCGTGTTGAAACCATCTCATATTCTTGAGTTAAAAAAAGTTTTTTAAGAAGTCCACTTGAAGATCAGATATGTACAATTTTATTTACGCCCAAATTGTCATGATAAGAAGTCCTTTGGTAATGATCCAATGTTAATATAACTTTCTCTTCAAGAAGAGTAGTGATAACAAGATTTTCAAGATGATTGTAATGGAGGACACATTGGTTGATGGATTGGCACCATTTTTGTCAAAATCAAACTAGACATCATAAAAAATATTTTAGCAAACACAAAATTATGTTGATATGACTTTGCATTCAGGAGCAGAAATAACAAAACTGTAAATATGGTTGCTTCAATACTGTATCGGATGTCATATCAGTGCCACTTTCATTGAAGACTAATGAGGCATCATAAAAAAATCTTCTGTGATAAACTCCAGCATCAATAAGAACACTTTCAAGATAGCTGTCATGATGGCCATACTGACACCATTTTTTTGTTATAAGTCTTTAACTGAATACACTATACCGATATGACATTCTCTTTAGAAGAAGTAGCAACAGCAAGATTTTCAAGATGGCGATCATGGCAGCCATATTGGGTATCAGATTGGCTCCATTGTTATTTCAGATCAACTAAGCATCATAGGAAGTCTTTTAGTGAAAATCCAATGTTGATATGACCGTTCATGAAGGAGGAGTAGCAATGAGATGTTCAACTTGGCTACATTGGAAGCCATAATGAACATCCAAGCAGTACCATTTTCATTTAGGACCAAATAGTCCATGGGTTAAATTTGTGTACAAAGTTTCATTTAGTACCAAATAGTCCATGGGTTGAATTTGTGTACAAAGTTTCATGGTAATTCACCAAGTAGTTAAGAATGAGTAGTCATAACAAACTTGTGATAACGGATGAATGGACAATGGAAAACTGGCCATCAAATAAACTCTTCTGGTCTCTGCCCAGTATAGATTAAAAAGTATGTAATAGCCATAAAAATTAAAAAGTGTAGATATTTTTTATTAAGTGTAAAGTATGCTATTTATACTCGCTTAAAAGATGAGTTCAACTGCAAATTAAACAAAACCAGATCTGCTGCCACATAATGCACTGGAAATACCTGGTTCTGTACAGATTGTTACAAGTAATCAGTAGAACAAGCAACACATTAAGTGTAAAGTATGCTATTTATACTCGCTTAAAAGATGAGTTCTATTGCAAATTAAACAAAACCAGATCTGCTGCCACATAATGCACTGGAAATACCTGGTTCTGTACAGTTTGTTACAAGTAATCAGTAGTACAAGCAACACAGACCCTGATCTGCAGGCACATTATGATGTGGCAGATCAAGATTTTTGTTTTTTTTTTGCAATTTGGCAAGACTTATAAGTGAGTATATATATATATATATATATATATATATATATATATATATATATATATATATATATATATATATATATATATATATAAATATATATATATATATATATATATATATATATATATATATATATATATATATATATATATATATATATATATATATAGCAACCTCTCATTAAGTATAAATTGCAGTGCAATTCAAAGTACATACCAGTTCAAAAAGGCATTAAAGAAACAAGCACAAGAATTCTGCAAACAAATTTATTGACCAAAATGTAATGGGAAAATGATGATACAGATATCTTCTACTTTGGCAAATGCTAGTTTGTTCAAAATGAATTTTGATATGTGTAAAAGCATTAGACTCGCCTAATTCAATAATACAAAAACACCATGATCTGCATCTTCATCTGTTACGGCAACAGTGCACAATGCCAGGAACATCTTTGATACATTTCACAGCAACATAAACTCAGGCATTTCCATTAGCACAAATGATCAGATTGCGCGAATTGCCAAGTAGTTATGATAGCTTACAATAAATGATCAGACTGCACGAATCGCCAAGTATTTATGATAGCTTACAATAAATGATCAGACTGCATGAATCGCCAAGTATTTATGATAGCTTACAATAAATGATCAGACTGCATGAATTGCCAAGTAGTTACGATAGCTTACAATAAAAGGTTCACAGAGGTAAAATAATGTAACTTATCAGACCTGGCAATACCAGTTAGGAATGTAAACTGGGACACTGTATCCCTTCATATGTCCAAACCAACCATTTTGGTAATGATATGTATCGCATTTATATGATTGTTAGACACTTGTATATAAACCTGATTATGTTTTTGGTCCAGCCAATATAAGAGTAAAAGTGGATGGCAGCAAAAGAACTTGGCATTAGTGTTTACTTTTTTTCCTGGACAGGAACCATCAAGTTATGCCCCAGGAAAAAATGAACACTGAGGTCCAGTTCATAGGTCTATACACCTCAACATTAGCACATGAACTTTAGGTTACAACAGCCCTGAAATTTCATTTAACCTGTTATGAGTAGAGCAGTCCTATAGGCCATTCTATAGATCATTGATAAACTATAATCTTGAACTACTCATGGACGTAATTTGATTATAGTGGCATGGCCTGTTATGAGTAGAACAGTCCTATAGGCCATTCTATAGATCATTGATAAACTATACTCTTGAACTACTCATGGTCCAAGTTTGTTTATAGTGGCATGGCCTGTTTACAATAATATTTACTGTTTACAAACCTCATTTTATCATTGTCAAAATATATATAACTGCAAGGTATTTATACAATTGCAAGGGAAGTAAAACACCTGCAAGGGAGGTAATACATTTGTAAGAAAATTTCAGTGCATTTAATTCGATGCATCCATATAAGGCAATAAATATTTAGAGTTGGTATGATCAAAACAACGATTTCACAAAAACTCTAACAAACCTTTTGCCGACATTACATAAAACAAAGATACTAGATAAAGATGCATATAAGGCCTACAAAGACATCAAAAATTTTTTTCGCATAATGCAGAACTCAAAATGTAAGCAAGTGAAGCAGTTTAAAAGACAAAAAAAGTGAATTTAGAGTCTAAGTATCCAAAAAGACACTGGTCAGAATCAAAAGTATGCCAAAAATGTAAATTGAACCCAGGAATAAAAATAACAAAAATATTTAATATATCTTTTAAGAAACATGTGTTAGAACAAGAAACATGCCAAGATGCAAATTAGGCCAAAAAAGAGGAAGAGAGAGTTAATGGAACATTACATGAAATAGCAAAACAGAATGAGACACAAACATCAGTTGCTATCTTCATGACAAGTAATTATTTAGAGATATTACATTTACAGTTGTTACCATTCCAGGATAAAATTAAGGATTGAAATGAATTGAAATTAGATCCTTCTCTAAAACTGATTTGATACCTTGTTCCATTGAGAGCTGCATATCTAAATGATTTTTGTTCTTGCCATATGTTGAAGTTCTCACACTTGGGATAGCTATAATATCTAAAAGTAAAAGAATGCTTTTATCATGTTTAAAACAAAAGCTGGTCTACTAACCACTGACAAAACAACACCATTCAGAATCGTAGTCATCTGTGAAGCCATTGATCTTAGTTTACATACTTACAGTATTGGTATTTTTGCCTAAAGAGTCCAAGCTAGTATAGTCATCACATTGGTATAATCATCACATTCGTATAAACAGCACATTGGTATAATCATCACATTGGTATAAACAGCACATTGATATAATCATCACATCTGTATAATCATCACATTGGTAAAATCATCACATTTGTAAAATCATCACATTGGTATAATCATCAAATCAGTAAATTCATCACATTGGTATAATCATCCCATTGGTATAATCATCACATTGGTATAATCATCCCATTGGTATAATCATCCCATTGGTATAATCATCCCATTGGTATAATCATCACATTGGTATAATCATCACATTGGTATAATCATCACATTGGTATAATCATCCCATTGGTATAATCATCACATTGGTATAATCATCGCATTGGTATAATCATCACATTGGTATAATCATCCCATTGGTATAATCATCACATTGGTATAATCATCACATTGGTATAATCATCACATTGGTATAATCATAATGATCCCATTGGTATAATCATCCCATTGGTATAATCATCACATTGGTATAATCATCCCATTGGTATAATCATCACATTGGTATAATCAACCCATTGGTATAATCATCCCATTGGTATAATCATCCCATTGGTATAATCATCCCATTGGTATAATCATCCCATTGGTATAATCATCCCATTGGTATAATCATCACATTGGTATAATCATCCCATTGGTATAATCATCCCATTGGTATAATCATAATGATCCCATTGGTATAATCATCACATTGGTATAATCATCACATTGGTATAATCATAATGATCCCATTGGTATAATCATCACATTGGTATAATCATCACATTGGTATAATCATCCCATTGGTATAATCATCCCATTGGTATAATCATCCCATTGGTATAATCATCCCATTGGTATAATCATCCCATTGGTATAATCATCCCATTGGTATAATCATCCCATTGGTATAATCATCACATTGGTATAATCATCCCATTGGTATAATCATCCCATTGGTATAATCATCACATTGGTATAATCATCACATTGGTATAATCATCGCATTGGTATAATCATCACATTGGTATAATCATCGCATTGGTATAATCATCACATTGGTATAATCATTGCATTGGTATAGTCATCACATTGGTATAATCATCACATTGGTATAATCATAATCATCACATACAAATATTGGCATATGCTCATGTATTTTTTCCAAGTTTAAACATCTGAATGAACAAATGTAAAGCCAAGAGACAAACACTGAAACAGAAACTGATATGGTATATAGAACTGTTAGCTTGCCAAGTCTTGTTAAATTTGTGTCAATATGCTTTCAGTGAAGTGTTATTTTGATTCTCTCTTGTTCTTGACTGTTTCTTCTGTTTGGACAATCAGCTGTATGCATGTTCAACTTTAATGCCAGTCAAGATGCAATAAGCATACAATGATCTGACAGAAGTTCAAAGGTCATGTGGATGAGTCTATTTTCATATAGAAAAATCTCTTTTCAGAAGTAGGCCTATGAAGGTTTTACATGGTTTTATATTCAGTCATATCTGTTTCCTTTCCAATATGACCTAACAACAAACAAGCCAATTAATTCAAGCTGATTACTCCTAAATAAATAGATCCAAATCTGCTGGCACATTATGCAATGGCAGATATGGGTCTGCACAGTTTGCAGTTGAGTTTGAGTTATAAGTACATATGACACAAATATTGCCACCATCATATATAAAACCCAGTGATAAAAACAGCATAATTATACACAATAATCTCTTGGTTATGTTACATATTCTTTATAATGCAAAACATAAAACACTTGACAGGTTTTGTCACTCCATTGTTCCCTTAAATTTTTTTTGCTATGGGCATTTATGTCCCACAAAACTGGTAATACTCTGAGTGCACCTGAATATCATTAGACTTGTAATACTCACAGTGCACCTGAATAATCATTAAACTTATAATACTCAAGAGTTCATCTGAATATAACCACATACAGAGTGTAAATTAATATTATTAGACTTGTAATACAGTGCACATGAATAATCATTAAACTTATATTACTCAAGAGTTCATCTGAATATAATCACATACAGAGTGTAACTGAATATCATTAGACTTGTAATACTCAGAGTACACTTAAATATCATTAGACTTGTAATACTCAGAGTACACATGAATATAATCACTAGACTTGTAATATTCAAGAGTGCTCATGAATATAATCACATACAGAGTGTAACTGAATATCATTAGACTTGTAATACTCAGAGTACACTTAAATATCATTAGACTTGTAATACTCAGAGTACACATGAATATAATCACTAGACTTGTAATATTCAAGAGTGCTCATGAATATAATCACATACAGAGTGTAACTGAATATCATTAGACTTGTAATACTCAGAGTACACTTAAATATCATTAGACTTGTAATACTCAGAGTACACATGAATATAATCACTAGACTTGTAATATTCAAGAGTGCTCATGAATATAATCACATACAGAGTGTAACTGAATATCATTAGACTTGTAATACTCAGAGTATACATGAATATAATCTTTAAACATGCAACATATAGACTGAACATATAAGTATTTGAAAATGTAAAATTTTTGTGCTTGAAAATTATAACAAAAACAAGTTCAAAAGTCAAAGTGACAAACTGATTGCAATCTGCAACATGGGTATTAAATCTTGAATATATTAAAATCAATTTAACAATGAAATAAACAAAAAGACTAATAAATTAAATACATCAAAAGGCTTTTTCAAACAAAAAATTTCCCTTCCAGACTTCAAAAATATTTATGCTTGTAGAAAAACTATTAAAGACAACCCGTATTATCTTCACAACACTCTTGATAAGTGCTGGAATGGGCTATGCATATTTTCACTGCTGAGGGGTGGATGGTTCATTTTATTTGGTCCATTTTAGATAGGAAATGTCTTTAATCTTTACTTTTATTTGCCTTCTCACCCACTTCAAAATTCACATATCCCATATAATTGTATGAAGCAAATGTCCATTTCTTTTATGGGTAACAAACAGCATGCTTCAAAGAAATCCTAACCTCCCTGGTACCTTTTCAATATTAGATAGCGTGTCCTGATTTTAAGCTGACAGACAACACACCAAATTGGTATAACTGAGGACAATAAAAGGACAGTATCGATACTACTTGGTATAGTCTGTTTGCTGTCCCTTGACTGGTTGTAAAATTCAATTTCCTTACAATTTTGAATATGCAGACAATTAGGAACTTACATGATTTTTCTGGTTATCTTATGACATACTCTGGAAATTTTTCCAGACATTTTGAATTTGTAAAAATTCTGCTATATACCTAAATAACTCATAAACAGTTTTGAGGAATTAACACATTGGTGTTTTTATGTAGATTTAGCAGTCTAGGATGTGAATGGCTCCCATTCAGAATCAACTACCTTATGATGTGCATGGGATTGTAAAGCTGGCCCTTGCATGTACCTGTTCACCCACAGAAAGCAAATTGTAACTATTATCTTACTCTAGACAGCCTTGAAATTGGATGTTTCTTCTGTTTGGACAAGCATTAAATCAGATGCATGTAAAAATCAAGGTAACAAAGAACACAATTTTAAAAGAATCATAATAATGTACATGCTCTGTTAAGTACTTATTCAACTCAGGCAAGATTTGTCCTTGGCTTTTCATGTTTTCAAGTATATGGGCAGTCAAAGTACAGCAAACTGATTATATATGTTGCATTAAACAAGACACCTTTTATTGAATTGTTAAAATCACATTGTTTTCTTAAACATATAAATAAAAATAACTGGAAAATAGCACTCAATGTCTCATTGTTTTCAATAAAAATAAGAAAATGTTAACAGATCATCAGGATAAGCAGAGATATATTAGTACAGGCATGCCATCTTAAGATACAGTAGTACAGGCATGCCATCTTAAGATACAGTAGTACAGGCATGCCATCTTAAGATCACAAAGAATGACAAATTGTTCATTTTCATTCATGGAGTACCAATTTACATTGATTTTTCTGGTTGCTATAATTATTTTGAAAAATAAAACAAAAAACTGAATGCTATATCTGTCAATGGTTTGTTTCACTAATTTAATGATTGCTGGTGAAATGTTGTAGTTTTAATGTATTTTACAAATGGATTTTTTTACATAGTGGCCAAGAAATACTAACCACCAAAATATGTACAGGATCATTGGTATTTTGTAGTGCTATTGCTTATTTAAATATCTATTCTCATGTAGGTGTCATTACACAGAAAATTATTGAAAACAATGTCCTCTCTATAAGTCCTCATCAAATAACAACTGT